>JAQQAC010008525.1:31960943-32000410 GCA_029783875.1 Phataginus tricuspis
TGTATCCTGCTGCTTTTGGGTGCAGAGTTCTGTAGATATCTGTTAGGTCCATCTGTTCTAGTGTGTTGTTCAGTGCCTCTGTGTCTTTACTTATCCTCTGCCTGGTTGATCTATCCCTTGGAGTGAGTGGCGTGTTAAAGTCTCCTAGAATAATTGCATTGCTGTCTATTTCCTCCTTCACTTCTGTTAGTATTTGTTTCACATATGCTGATGCTCCTGTGTTGGGTGCATATATATTTATAATGGTTATATCTTCTTGTTGGACTGACCCCTTTATCATTATGTAATGTCCGTCTTTATCTCTTGCTACTTTCTTCGTTTTGAAGTCTATTTTATCTGATACAAGTACTGCAACACCTGCTTTTTTCTCTTTGTTGTTTGCTTGAAATATTTTTTTCCATCCCTTCACTTTTAGTCTGTGTATATCTTTGGGTTTGAGGTGAGTCTCTTGTAAGCAGCATATAGCTGGGTCTTGCTTTTTTATCCACTCTGTTACTCTGTGTCTTTTGATTGGTGCATTCAGTCCGTTTACATTTAGGGTGATTATTGATAGATATGTACTTATTGCCATTGCTGGCTTTAGATTCGTGGTTACCAAAGGTTCAAGGGTTGCTTCTTTACTATCTGAGAATCTAACTTAACTTTCTTGTTAAGTTATTGTGAACGCTGTCTGATGTTTCTTTATCTCTCCCTTCCTATTCTTCCTCTTCCTTTCTTTATATATTAGGTGTTTTATTCTTTGCCTTTAGTTGGTATTTGGATGGTCTGCTTTCTTTGCTATGATTTTATTTTCTCTGGTGACATCTTTTTAGCCTTAGGGGTATTTCCCTCTAGAGCAGTCCATTTAAGATATCCTGTAGTGGTGGTTTATGAGAGGCAAACTCTCTCAACTTTCCTTTGTCTTGAAATTGTTTAATCCCTCCATCATATTTAAATGATAATCGTGCTGGATACAATATTCTTGGTTCGAGGCCCTTCTCTTTCATTACGTTAAATATATCATGCCATAGTCTTCTGGCCTGTAAGGTTTCTGTTGAGAAGTCTGATGACAGTGTGATGGGTTTTCCTTTGTAGGTGATCTTTTTTCTCTCTCTAGCTGCCTTTAATACTCTGTCCTTATCTTTGATCTTTGCCATCTTGATTATTATGTGTCTTGGTGTTGTCTTCCTTGGGTCCCTTGTGTTGGGAGATCTGTGGGCTTCCGTGGACTGCGAGACTATTTCCTTCCCCAGCGTGGGGAAGTTTTCAGCAATTATTTCTTCAAAGACACTTTCTATCCCTTTTTCTCTCTCTTCTTCCTCTGGTACTCCTATTATGCGAATATTCAAACAGGTTCACTTTTACTTACATACAAATAATTCTTTTCTGCTGCGTTAAGAGCAGATGCCGGCTTAGGTTCACAGAGGAACCCGCAGGGCGCAGAGGCGGAGGGGCCCACCCGCAGCTCCATCTCCCACAGGGCCAGTGAGGCTGGAGGGGACGTCAGCTCTTCAGGCCTCACCCACTTCTTAGGCCTGAGGTTCAAGACCTTGCCATTCCAGTGTTGGTTGAATGTTGCTTTTATTTTAAAGATTATTAAGTAGGTTTTTAACAAGTTTTTTGGGGGGATGCTTCAGTTTAAAGTTATTTCTGGGTGGAAACAGACTGACTGAGAAACCTTCTTCCAGTAATGAACTCTGACTTTTCTTCAACAAAGTGCGGGAGGAGGTCACATAGTTTCTTGATCTTCTAGAAGAGCAGCCATATACTTGAGAACCACGTCTAAGGCTCATATTAAACATCAAGAAGCCGAGGCCTGGGGTTCTGGTTTGCTGGGAGCCCTGCAGCCACAGGGCACAGAGACCCAGGTTTTCTGAACACAAGCAGTCCCAGATCCTTTCCACCGGGTGCAGGTCCTCGGTCCTAGTGGTTGGACCAGAACGGGCCATGAGAAAGACATCAGCATGACCTCCTTGTATTCGAGAAAACGCACACACATCCGCACATGACACAGACATGCCTCAGTTCTTCTGTTAAATGTGATAGACTCTGATACTCAAACTGTACTATTTTCTTATTATTTATAGCAAGGAAATTCCGAATGCTTTTTAACATTGAAAATAAAATCTGTCTAAAGAGAACCACAGATCATAGAGGAATTAAAATCTTTTTGCAGAGAATTTTACCTTTAAAGTATGTACTGAAGCCAATCAATGAGTCATAAAGTTATCGCAGAAGACAAATTCCATCGGAGTGGTTTATTTTACCACATTGTAACATAAGCATTCTCATCAAAAATGAATTATATTTCCTATATGCAGTGTCTTTATGCCTCCTATTTTCTTTCTATCTCATTCTGTAGCACAATATGATCTGGTGCACATCCGAAAGTTACCTAGCAGGGCACATCTAATGAACCTAAAATGTATTCTGATGCAATGAGTAGTGATTTAGCCCTAGAGATCTAACCTGCAGTACAATGAACACAGATGACAACATTGTGCGATAGTCATCAAACTTGCTAAGAGACCAGAACTTAATGATTCCAAGCACCGAGATGAAAGGACAGTTAGGCATCCTTATAGAGGGGCTAATTATCGCTACAATGGCAATCATACCTCAACAGAAAAACATATCAAATCAACGTGTTGTACACCTTAAATTTGTACAATATTATATGTCAAATATATGTCGATAAAAATGAACAAAATGTATTCTGAGCATGTACCTTTGACCCCACCATTCATGGGCCAATCGTCTTGGCTGAGTTAGATGAGTCTTGCTTAAACCTTTTTTTTTTAATGAACACAAAAACCACAAAAACACTGTTTTTCTGTCTTCCAGGAGAGAGTACTGGGGGAGCACGCACTGGGTGTTTTCTATGGACCGATGGAATGCACAAGGAGGTTTACCTCGGCTGCAGAAGCCACCTTGGGAGGAGAGTGAGGAGCCACTCTGGATGTCATGTTTTGCATCTGTCTGCTGCACGTTAATCTACTCTGAACGCCTGGCTGCAGTCATGCTGACGCACCACAGGCTGGGGCTTTTCTCCCATCATCTCTGTGGCTGCAGAGGTTGTCTTTGGGAATTACATTTTGTTAAGTTGATACTGTAAGAACGTTTCACAAAAGGGCAGCATTCACGTCACTGAGTGAGTTGCAGCTTGCTCATGACCTATATAAGTCAATCCCGCCTTCCATCCCATCGACCTGCCCTCAGTATGTCCTGCATCTCCGTTACTTCACGTAGCACCAAAATCACAAAGATGAACAAGACAGAGTCTCGGACCCCATGAGCTCACAGTGGATGACAGAGGCCTTCACAGAAATGCCTGAATCTCGTTTAAAATGCGGGCAGTGCCACACTAGGGAGATGAGCTGGCACAGCAGGAGAGGGGCTGTGGGGCTGGGGAGCTTCCGCCACTGTTGGGGGCAGGACGGGTGTGCCCACGCAGCGCAGACCACCCTTTCTTGTTTGTTCAGCCTTCTTTTCATTCCTAAGATAAGCCTTTCGTGATCACTGTATTAAAATTAATAAGTACATATTTATTGTACAAACATCTATATTTATTATGCACTTGCAGTTTTTGACACTTTATTTTATGTTTTCTGTGGTCACAAATAAAACTGATTTGTACTTTTCTTTCCTTGCTCATCCGTGGTGTGTTTTGGTCCAAGAAGACACTCCTCATGACCGTGGCCACCTTCCCCTTTATATTCTCCAGAACTTTCCTCAGTCTTTCTTCCTTCTCTTTTTATAACATTCTTTCCATTCCTTCCCCCCTCAACCTCTCTAAGAAGAGTGGAGATACAGATGTTTTTATTATGGATTTATTTACTGGTAATCAGTCTATTTGGGTTCTCAATTTATCTTTCAGCCAATTTTTTTAATTGTCTATTTTCTCTAGATTTAAAATGTGCTATCATGGAATTTTTCATTGTGTTATGAGTTTTAAAAATTCTGTGACTTTAAAACAATTTCTCATTTTTCTTGATCAATTTGATAGGTTTTCCTATTCTCAAGGAATTAACCTTTTCTGCTTTCCATTTGGTTAACTTTTCTTTTCTCTTGCTCGTTTCTTCCTACATGGTGTACTTCTGGTTATTTGCTGTCCTTTTTCTAGCTCACTTTCCTGCTCATTTAACTCAGAACCCGCAGCCTGTCACTGGCAGCCCCAGGTCAGGAGAGACCATCACCTCCTCATACCACCCCTTCCTGGGCCCTGCAGGGACACCCCAGTTCTGAGTCACACTCAAGGGGACCCACATGTGGTATCTCCTCACATGCTGAGCCTTCCCTCAGTCCCCATAATTTACACCAGGGTCACTGTACCAGGGCAATGCTGCCTGGTGACTAGTAAACACAAACTTGCAGGGACGGGAGCCAGAGAGTTCACATAAAGTTACATTCTCACCTATCAGGGGACAGGATTTATTTACCCTCTACTGACAGTGCATTCATATATATATATTATATACATATGTTATATATAATATATATATACATTATACATGCTTTTACTGAAGTCAAAGACTGAATTCACAGATACATCATGTCCAAAGCTATGTAGTTAGATATAATTTACAAATTTAAAATCCCTTATATTGCTCAGTTCTGAAATGCAATAAAAAATACCTTAGTTTGCAAAATGCTATTCAAGCTTACTATGGAAAACAGAAGGAAGGTTCCTCAAAAAATTAAACATTGAACTTGAACTATCATATGACCCAGCAATCCCACTTCTACATATTTAACTAAAGGAAATAGAAACAGGATCTCCAGGAGTTCTCTGCACCCATCTACTGCAGCATTGTTTACCACAGCCAAGATATGGAGACAACCTAAGTGTCCACCGTTGGAGAAACGGATAAAGATGTGGTGCAATGGAACATTACTCAGCCATAAAAAAGAATGAAATCCTGCCATTTATGACAACGTGGTTGGACCTGAGGGCAATATGCTAAGTGACATAAGCCAGAAAGAGAAAGACGAATACTGTATGACCTCACTTACATGTGAGAGCTAAAAAAGCTGAAGTAGTGAAGACGCAGGATGGCACTCACCACAGGCCGGGGCAGGAGGACTGGGGAGACCTGTGAGGGCACAAACTTGTGGCCGGTAGACAAATAAGTCCAGGCCTAATGCACAGCACCCTGACAGCCAGCAATAAAGAGACGTCAGACTCCAAAGCTGCAAGAGAGCAAAACTTCACTGTCCCCACCGTGTGACGGATGGAAGGGCCAGCCGATGCTACGGCGGGGACTGTACATTCCCCAATGAACTTGCAAATCAAAAATACATCAGACACCTCAAACTTACACCATACATGTGTCAACTGTACCTCAAAAACAAATAAGCAGGTTCTTTAGTTCGCAAGGTGCTGTATGTTTACAAAGAGCTAAACATTTAAATATTTTTTAAATTGGGGTTAATTACATATGCCATAAAATTTTCCATTTTATTCATTTTTAAGCACACAGCTCAGGGGCATTAAGCACATTCACACTGTAGTGCAGCCCAAACGGACACTGCCTCCAGTAAACGCTCACCCCCAACCCCGACCCAGCTCCCGGCGCCCGCACCCCACGTTCTGTTCACATGGACCCGACTCCTCTGGAGACCTGCAGAGGGCAGCTGGGCAGCCTGTCCTTCTGTGCCTGGCTCTTCTCTCTGGGTGTCCGGCGTCAGGCTCCCCATCGTGGAGGTGCCCGCATGCCCTGACTCTGTAGGGCCGCACAGTGTCCAGTCCATGGATATAAAGAACTGAACGCTTTTATTTTCCCTATTTCATTTGGGAATCACAACCACCCACACCCCAAAGTACAACAAGCTCTGGCTGAAGGAAGATGAGCCAAGTGTCTAATGAGGCCCCATAACACCAGGACTAGATACTAGGTACTAGGCACTCAATACATGTTTTCATAGCATTTATTTTATCTGCCTTAAATTAAGAATGAGATGCAGACTGGAAAACAGGCTGACTTGACTGTAATGCACCTGCTCTAAGAGATTAGCCTGCAAGGATTTCACCAATAACCAGCAATAGCTCCAACAAGCCTGGCTGCCTGCTCCCACCCCGCTGTAGGCCATGCTCCCCCACCCCCACTGGAGGTTCCCTGCGCACTTTATTGACAACATTAACAGGTACCGTGGCTTGTGGGTTGGCGCAGTGCCGGGCACTTTCACCTACGAGTGGTTTCTGTGAGAGCCCAGCAGGGAGGGCAGGGACCATGATATTGCCTTCATTAGGCCAGTGTTTTCCTGGACAGCTTAGGGCTAACACTTCAGGATGATTAGGGGCCAGGGCTTAGACACTGAAATGCCTGGGGCAGAGGAAGGTACATGGGCTGTGGGAGGGCATACTGGTCAGACCCCAGTGAGCTGAGGAGCCGCTGGGAGCGGGACGGGGAATGCAGGTCCCATTCCACACACAGCCCGCTGAGCCAGCACCTGGGGTGGCCCCAGGCCCACACCTGCATGAACTTCCTGCACCATTCCCACTTGAGGGGTCCGTGTCTGCAGAGGGAGAAGCGTGGGGCAGAGCGGATGACCGACACCGGACCCACTGGAGTTTACAAGTTCCACACATGTACTTAACACAAAAATGTCCAATGTCTGCTGATGGAATTAAAACATGTATATCACACTACCACCCTGCCACTAGCTGTTGAAACTTATTTATTCATTCATTATTCTGAAAACAGACTCTCCTCCTGAAAGACATGCAGGAGTCCATGTGGCTGGGTGTCCTAGGCACTTTGCCTTTCTTGGCACGTCAGGCACTGTCAGCTGCTCCGAGGCGCTGCGGGGCGCTGACTCACACACACAATGCCCCGTGCAGGTTGGTGGGGTGGCTCGGTGAGCAAGGAGGGCCGGAGGCACCAAGACCCATTTCCTTGTGTTCTGAAGTGTGCAGACCTGGCCGCTGGGGCCCAGATGCTTCACCCAACCCCAGGGGGCTCTGGCACTCCCTGGTCCATCTGTGGGGAGACCACACACCTACGTATCCTCAACTTCTCACTGACTAGACAGCTCCATAGAACAAGGCCTCTGCATTTCTTAATGAAAGATCTAATTGTACCTTCAGCTGACATGATCAGGAAATGGTATACTCCTCAAAAGGGACCTTACCAAGTGAACAAAACAAATACTTTGAATCAAGGAATCAAAAAATTCAGAAATCAAAATCTTTGAGTCTATAAAAATACTCAGGAAAGATAGAAAAGATGAAGGAAATGTCTCCTTGACAGCTGCAGGCTAGCCAGTTCCATTAGAAAAGCGCCATTTCCCGAAGCCAGGGCAGGAATGCACCGTGGCGGGGATTTGCGTGCCGGCCGCTGGGCAGTAGGCTATTTGCAAAGTTAAACCAGGGCCCATGAGTCACTTAGCAGTTGGAAATGGGGGAAGTGCTGCTCCGCAGAGAGCTCTGTCACTGACCACGAGGGGTGGGAAGATGCACTGCCCCCTCCAGGCAGCGCCTGCCGCGATGAACTCACATGGTCCCCCACAGCAAATTCTTGCTGACGCTGTTCATTCTGAATCTCACCCAGACACGATCTCTTCACAGGCCACTCAGGCTCTGTTCCCTCCCGCCTGGCTTCAATTCCCAGGAGGATATCCTAACCTCTTCATACACATGCTCTCCTACTGCCCTGCTGAAGCTGGTGGACGCCCCCACCTCCTCAGGCTACCATACACCTGCCTCAAGCCCTCCTCCACCCTGGGCCCCTTTCCCTACTTGCCAACAGGTACACTGGCCTCAGGCACATGTATACACATCGTCCAGCACCTAATTCCAGGCACTGCAGTGAGGGAGGGCGTGTGGCATCGTTGGCTAAGAGAGCCTAAGGAAATGGCATGTTTAGCATAGAAACCGTCTCCAACACCAGGAACGGTAAGGGATTGGACACACTGCGTTGTCTTCCAAGGGCCTGCCTTCCACCGCTGGGTGCATGGACCCTGTGTACCCGACTGAAGTGTCCCGCCAACACGCTTGGACACCACGCTCTGCTGACCTGTTCCCTTCCCGGGATCGCAGAGGACTAGGGACTCTGCAGGCAGCGAGCTCTGCAGCTCCCTGGACCCAGGATGAACGTTTGGGGCCCGAGAAGCCAGGTGGTGCTGCTTCCTGGTGAGCCGCCCGTCCCGCTGAAACAGCAAGGGCCCTGCCAAACACAGGGCCGCCCAGGCCACGTCGTCACGGGCCCGTCACTCATTCTCCCTGTCTCTTGGTCTCCACAACGCAGTGTGTTCCAGTCCCTTGCCACTCCTCATGTTCGACAGTTTCTGGGCTACACACGTGCTGCTTCTGTAGCCTTTCCCCTGGTGATGATGTCACGCCCTCCCCTCCCACATTCCTGGCTGTCCGCACTTCCCCATGTCCCTGAAAACTTACGAGCACTTGCTGTGTACCCCAGAGCATGGCAGTGGACACACAGAAGTCAGCCAGTGGCTGCCCGACGTGCCTTGTCCCTTCCACCCACTCCTTGTCTCCCTCAGACTCCTCCGCCCTAGGGAAAGAAGGCGCAGCTGCAGTGAGCCTTCTCTGACTTGATTTGGCCTTGGTGACCCACACAGTCATGGCCATCTTTCTGCACAGTCACGCTGTGTCCATCCGATCAGGATGGAGAGGGTGTCCCAGAATGTGCAGACGTCGGGGGACACGGGTGTTGTCAGACCCACCTGTTTCCCATTAGGACCCCACAAGGGCCTTTCCTACCCCAGGCCTTCTGGCCTCTTTTCCACTTTCCATATCTCCTCAGGAATAACCACTGGCCAGTCAGTGAGCCTGTGTGCGAGCTGCTCCAGCTGCCTGGGCTGGGCCGACCGCCGCGTGCCTCTTCCCGCCTCTGCCGTCTCCCCGCCTCAACCCCCCGTGCTCAGCAGCCTCTTCTGACCAAGGGAATGGACTCTAACCCACTGCTCTCTGTCAGCCTCGTGGGCAGCAGCTCACACCTTCTGTTTCCGATTTCACGTCAGCGGAGGGCCCTGGCCCAGGCCTCACTGGTGTCCACGCGCCATCTAGGCCTCCCCAGTCTTGGTCACGCTGTGTGGCATGCTTCTGCCAGAAGCCCGTTTCCCATTTCCTGTGGTTGGTGTGTCCCACCCTGTGGCCGACGTCAGGAAACTCCAGCTCCATGAAGCCTCAGCCTGCCACCCGTAAAACAACTTGTAGGGGTGTCCTGAGGGTTCCGTGGGATCCAAGCACTGTGTACACAATGCCTGGCCCATGTCTCGTGTGCACCAAGTCTTGGCTGTTACGACTGCTAAGTTTTCACATGCCACTTGTGCTGTAGGACTGAACGTACACACTTGCTTCTTGAGCAGCCTTAATTTCTGTTCTAACATTTTGCAATATACGAAAATGTAATTTTTATAATATTCCCAACTTTCACAACATAACTGAAGTTTTACAGTTCCCAGGGGCACATTATGGCAGACGAGTAGGGCTGAGCACGCAGCACAGGCTGATTCTCTCTTCAAGCTTTCCAGCCTGTATTGGTGCTGTGAGCACTAGTGAGGTGTGCTTCTCCCAGGAGCCTCAGTCTTTGTAGATCAAACAGCTGCAGTCAAAACTTTATTCAAAACATATCCGGCATGTTCTAAAGCAAGCACGACATACAACACATGCGTTTCTATTCAAGAGTGTGGGATGCGGAAATCAAAGGAAAGCAAATGGCAGGCTGTGTTCTCAGATCGTCACCGCTCACATCATGACATGAAGGAGGTCAGCGGCAAAGCCATCCTCCATGGGAAAACCAGGTTTCTTGCTATGAACCGCAGAATTCAAATGAATGCAATGCATGCTTTGGGTAAGTTATTTCACCATTTTCTGTTTGTCACTTTTTGGAGCAGCTTAAATTTTCTCTAGTGAGTCATTCTGGTTGGAAAGATTATAAGACAGCTCACATCCTCCCAGGGGACTCACACCATAAGGGAAGGATTTTTCCCCTAGGGAAGCTTTCAGTGTGGCCTTAAAGCATCCACTTGAGCAGCTGAAATCCAAGACATAGAAGTTCTCTGCAGGCATTGAGGGTGTCCAAGCAACAAAGTGACCAAATAGGATGGAGCTGACCGGGGGTACTGAGGACATGGCATCAACAGGGTTGATGGCTGGATGTCTACAGGACTTCAGTCCGGGCAGACATGAGGGGACGTCATTAACACAGAACCAAAGGAGGGGAGTATGGAGTATTTGGAAAACAGCAAGTGCTTGAATATGGCTGGGATAAAGGGTGTTTGGGTGAGAAATAGGGCAGCAGGTTGACAGATTGGGCCCAGAAGTGTAAGGTCATGGCTCCAGAGGCAAGGCACATAGCTAAACATGGAATATAATCCTTTCTGTATATTCAGGACATAGTACAGATACCTGACATGTCTCTGAGTAGGGCAGGGATGTGTGTGAACTTAAAGCTTGGGAAATTTGTACAGTAATGGAGGGAGAAACAGTTTCATAACTGTTAATAGAAAAAGGCTTTTTTTGAGTTCATTTACCTAAAATACTGTGGAAGTAGACTTAACTCACTGGATTTGGGGCTTAAGAGAGAGATGTCAATAGGGCCCTGAGTCAGGCTGAGTGACTGGAAAAATAATTACTTCTCCGAAACAAGCCAGAATTAAATCTATTTACTAGAGATTTTTTTTAATGACATGAGGATATGATCTAAAATTTAACAGTTTTCAGGTTTCAGGCCACTTAAAGTGAGGTCGATAATTTTTTAGACACCTACTTGTGACTTAGTGATAGCACATAAGCAGCCATTTCTTCAGCGTTCACGGGTGTGGACCATCCCACAGTGACTCCTTCTGGCCGGCCATGCGGCTCTGAAGAGGAATTTCAGGAAGAACCCTTGGGTGGCCTGACCCGAGGCATCTGCTCGCCGGTGGAGCGGTGCTCGTGTTTCACTGCCATTGAGGTCACAGTGTCCTCGAGGGCCTTTTGTCCCCCAGTCCTGCGCGAGAACCTGGCTGAGGACAATGACTCCTTGTGCCGATTTCAGGCATTTCCCTCCTGTCTTCACAGCCGTTATTTCCTGAGAGTGAAGGGCTCCTGTACCTCAGCTTATGTGCTGTGGTCCTCTGAACTCCTGCCAGGAAACATGAGGCCATAACTGAAGCCTTCAAATACATTAGCTACATGTGGGGAGTGTGGAGACACTGATCAATTCCCCGGGAATCATCCCAGGCCCTCCCAGTCTTCTCCACACAGACCTGTGCCAGGCGGTGTCGGGGGAGGCGGCTCCCAGCAAGGGCCCGAGCGGCCCCTGCTGTCTCATCCGTCCACCCCTCCTCTTCTCCTCCTGTCCCCCTCTCTTCCTTCCCTCCTTCCTTGGGGCTCTGATTTCCTCAGAGTATTTGCTTCTGAGGTTTATCTCCTGCAATAGCCGTGGTAAACAGACCATGCACTAGCCGGGCTAAAACCACATTTGAGATACTAAACCTTCAGAGCAGAAGGACAAAAGGACGTGGGGTCACAGAAACATGTTTTGTTTAAACTTCCCAGGCCTGTTTCCTTATCAGCATAAAGCAGTGATAATAAAGTGCACTTCGGGGTTTCTGTAAGAGTGCAGGGAGGAGCTGAGGTCTCTACCGCATTTGCACCTAGCAAATGGCAGGTGTGACAAGACACCCATCTCGCCCTGCCCTGCCCTGGTTTTCTTCCTGAGTGCATGCAGAGGGTGGGGCGCCCTGGTGTGGACCCAAGTCCATGCCACAGTGCTCACAGCCGCCGTCTTGTCCCTGGGGTCGACGGCATCACTGACTTAGGGCTTCCTAACGAAGTGAACCTATTACTTGGAACACAGGTACATTCTTTATAACTTCAAAAAGCATTTACACTCAGGTTTTATGCAGAGATGGGTTTATGTTCATACTTTGGAACAAACGCCTGGGGAGAGATGGCGCGTGGAGAGGAAGGCTGGCAGTGCACATCCACGGGGCCACGTTCAACTGCCAGACGCTCTTGGGCACCCAGATGACTGACCAGGAGGCTTTCGTTCCTTGAAATGTACTCCCATTTTACTCACGAAGCTGCTTAGCAGATGCTCGGCCTAACTGCGGGGCCACCTGCTCTTTGCCGGCCAGGCCCCCGTGTCTCCCCTCCACCAGTTTCTCGACCTTGGGCGGGCCACTCCGTGTTGAGCTCCACCCGCTCACCCAGAGAACACAAGGATCAGAATCATATTCTACTGCCTTGCATGAGGACCAGCCACATTTATGAAAAGATCTTAACACACCGAAAAGACGTAAATGACAGATCACTGCACTGGAGAGTTCTGAAACTTCGCTGAAAAGCATGTGTTACATAAAAACTTCAAATGCTCCAGGAATCACTAGAGAGCAATTTCCATGAGCTCATGATGAGAGCCTAGGAGGGTCATGCTAGGTCAAGGGAATAACAATCGGGCATTTAACACAGGCCTTGAATAATTTGGGCACAATATGTTTTATGGTTAAGTAAGCATTTAAAATAATTTGGAAATGGTCCCTGTACTCATACTGTGAACTGCCTCGAGTTTCGTCCACTTAAAGACATTGCAAGCTCGTCGGAAGCTTTGCATTTCCAGCCATGTCACCTCTGCAGTGGCCCTCTCGGTCCACTGCAGGTCCATACAGCGGCCCCACACCCTCCTCCCCAAGTCCCCCTATCTCCTCAGAAAGTCCACTTCTCAACAACTTTCTCCAACCCTGGAAATCTTAGCTTTTTCCTCTGGAATGGCTCTAACTCTGACTTCATAAACCTTAAAAGAAGATCTTTTCCCAACAAGAGGCTATGACAATGTTTCTCTACGTGACAACTTTTTCATGTGATAATGTCCATATTGAGCTGAGCTTTTCAATTCTCTGCTTTAAATCACGGCATCCTCTTGGTTACAGTGTTCTGGGAACAGCTGATGCCTTCAAGGTTCATTTTGGAAAAACTGATAAACGGGATCTGTTCTTCGTAGGTATATGGCTGGTGTTGCATGTGAGGCATGCCTGACACACTCAGGCAGTTGGAGGCCATGTGTGTCTCCATCACCCTGTCGCAGCCACTGCTGTGCTGTCCCGGCAAACACAGAGCTGGGCCCTGAGGGGCCTGCCTACTGCAAGTCGATTCATAAAAGACAGTGAACCTGGTCCCTGGCTACTGACGATTTGACTCCCTTTTATGTCATCTCACCACCCAGTGAGGGGCCTTCAAACATTCTGGATTTCCTCACTCTAAGATAACATTTTTGTGATAAGCACTCTTTTCATTTCCATTATAACTGTGCTTGATAGATTTAGCATGCGAGTCACAGCTTTTTGGGAATCTAAATAAAATATGCATAGTGATTTTTGCTTGTCCTCAAATTTGACTCATCTTGGGAACATTGTTTTATGCGCTTCAGCACTGAAGCTGCATCCCCTCTGCAGGGGCTGTGCTTGTCATGTCACAGCTTCACCTGCTCTTATCTGTCCCATCCCTCCATCCCATGTGTCTCCCGCGCACCCTATGCCAGGGTTTGAATCGCCTGCGAAAGAACGATGCTCGGCTTACAGACAGGACAGGCTTCCTCTGTCCAAGCGCCCAGCACCTGCAGTGCCACATGTGGGATGGAGGGGCATCTGGTGCCCTCTCTCCTTTCCTGGACTTTCCGCACAGTTTCTGGAGTCGACCTCTACGAATCCCCTTCCGGTTTTCAGAGTGTCCCAGACAAACGCATGCTCCTGATGACGCTCCACCCAGGTGGGGCAGAGGCCAGGGCGACGAGGCAGACTGGACTCTGGGACTGAGACTGGGGCCCCTATTTCATAAGTGGAGTCACCTTTCAGGGAATTAGCCGCTGCTTTGCCAACAGACACAGGTAAAATGTCCACCTTCTTCAGCACCTCAGCAGACCCCACAAGCCCCACACTGTGGCTGCCTGCGTCCCACTCTTCATGCCTTGGTGTGAAAATGGTGATCAAGTCATCTAATTAACACACTGGCGGGGACAGGTGGCCTTCCGTGTTAGAGGTGTGATGAGTCCATGGGCATTTCCCGAATCACAGCCCTCCACACTGTCACATGCAGCAAGGTCATCAAATGTCTGAGATGTGTTTTCAAAGTTATAAGCGATAAATGTTGGCTCCCCCAGATAGTAGGCTTAAGAATTCTAATTGCTGAACAGCCAAACTTGTACACACCTGCCTAATGACAGTGGTCCACAATGGAAAGCAGATCTTAGTCATGTGCAAGGTAACTATAAATCCCCAGGGAGCAGCCCCCAGGGCCTCACGCCAGTACCCACCCACTGCTATTTATTACACCAGCTCCCCCACCAGCTGAGGGGATAGGTGGGGAAATGGCATTCTTGGAGAACAGAGGCGGTGAGGTCTGGGCTTGTCACCAGAGAGCATCGCGTCCATGTTCCAGGAGGCAAATGGAAGCCATCAGCAGCTCTTAAGAAGGAGGGAACATTTCCTGACTACCAGGAGGAAGAGATAACCATGAAAATGCATTAAGTGAAACTGAAAATGTATTGGATGAGTGACGCAGATTCTGTAAGAACACAAAGATTCCTGGATGAGCTTGATCTACTGGCTCTGGGCAAAAAGGATGAATTGGGAAAGGACTGGCTTGATGACATTAAGACTGGTCACTCTCCTGGGGGTGACTCCATCCACCAGTGGGCATCTGGCAATGTCTGGAGACAGTTTTGATCGCTGCCAGCAGCATCCAGTGGGTGGATTCCAGGGACGCTGTCAAACACCCGACCGTGGCCGGGACAGCCCTTCCCCCAACAAAGAACCATCAGGTCCCAATGTGAATAGTGCCCCTACTGAGAAACCTGCATAGGCCACCCAGTCCTCAGCTGGTACCCAGGTGTAATGCGGGTGACAAGGGGACCACAGATTGTGATTTGCCCAGATGCCTTTCTGAAGCCACCGATGCAGATTTATAACAGAACTGGTCTTTCTGCATTTTAGGAGAAGAGTCGTAGGAAAGAGGAGTTGCATTTAATGAAGACACCAGCCCCATCCATACCGAGCACGTGCATGCCTTGGCAAAGTCCTATCACATCATGGATGCCTGCTAGCACTGGCCATCCACAACCTGGAGCAGGGTGCAGGCAATGCCATGCAGTTACCAAGCCCGAGCCCAGCACATCTGCTAAGGGAAGTGCTGATGAGGGGAGGGCTGAGCTGCACCCTTGGTGAGCGGCCCGGGGACTCTCAGGTGGTTTCTCTACACCATGTATGGTCACAGTTAAAACATATAGTTAATATGAAAAGAACTGGTTATTTTTGGCAGTTCTGGACAAGGACTGCTTGCTGTCACTGCACTGGACCCTCTCACATGGCAGGAAGGCTAGCAGGACCCTGACACCCGCAGAAGCAGCCCTGTGGGCTTGAGTCTGCAGGGAGCCGGCACACTGCTCAGGGAGCTGAGGACTGCGTGCTCCTGGGGATGGCGGGTCCTCCTGGGGGCGGGCAGGCAGCCCCGCAGACCTGCATCTACGCAGGTGCCATGTGCTCTGATGGATGACAGAACGCTCATTCAGGCACCATCAGGAAGCCAGGGAGCCCGTGCCTGCCCGTCAGTGTCTCCTGTGAAAATTCGGAGGCTGGCTGGGATTGTTTGCATAGCTCTTCATGCTCCCAATGCTATGATCTCAGTGTTTCTGGAGAAGTGAGTGGGACTGGAGCCATCTGTTCGCCTATTCTCACAAATACCTGGCTATGCCGACCCCATGCGCCTTTCCCGTGGATGCACAGCCATGGGGAGGACGGACTTGTGTATGCGGCATCATGGCCACGGTCTCAGGACACGAGGTGACGTCAAGAGATCAGGACGCATGCGGAAGCATTTTCATGTAAATCTAGACGAGACTCTTGGCCGTGACGCTAGTGACAGGAGCCGAGGACACACTGGCAGGCCCACTGCATGCCTCCCATCACCCCGTGGCCTCTCAGCTCAGCCGGCTGGCCTGTGGTGGCTCCCAGCAAGTCACACGGACAGGCTGTGACCACGGGGTGCCGGTGCACCTGCCCCTCAGGCTCCAGCGGGGGCACGCTGGCCGCCCCTCCTTTCCCGAGGCCTTGTTCCTAAAACGCCAAAGTCTTCCGCTTGTGCCCCCACCCCAGGACTTCTACACAAAGCACACCACTGCTCCTGTGGAAACGGGCCTCCTGCCGCTGGATGCACATGCTGCCATCGTGCTTTGCCTAAAAGCCCTTTTCCCAGACCACTCGCTCCAAAGCCTCCATCTGGCCCCCCTGCCCAACCTCAAGACTCAGCACGGAGAGCTCTCGACTCACAGACAACTGGGTCCCACGGACAGGAATGACTGTCTTGCCCAACGGGAGCGTCCAACCCAGTCATTGCCCCAGACACTGCCCTGAAGGGTCCTACTCTTGGAATGTCTTACCCTTTACCCTTTTTCCTAATGATGCTCAAGTCAACTGTACTTATTTTTCGAGGTCCAGTTTATGCTGATCTGTGGCCACTGCCCCCCATAATCCCAGCTTGGAGCACCTGCCCCCTCTGTTCTCTCTCACACCACCCTGCTGATCCGCCTCCCCTGGACCCTACTGTTTGAACCTGCCCTCTCAGGTTTGTTTAAGTGTGCTCTGGGCACAATTTGGTGCCCAGCTCCATGTGCTCCCAGGTCTGTGTGCCTGGAAAGTGGGTCAGCTGCTCCTCTGGGGACTAGGTGGGCCTCCTGGTTGTCAGGAGGCTCTGCTCAGTGGATCTGCCCCGCATCCCCGAGGGGTGCTCACTGGGATCTTTGCCTGCATGTAGCTACAGATCCCCTGGCTACCTGGCTATTACCTACAGGGAGGTTTGGAGAACAGGTTTGGGTGGGGCAAGTGCGGGGGAATGCTCTCTGGTTCCTCTGTTGCATCCGCTCTGCAAACTCTTGGGCTGAAAATGTGGCCATTCAACTTTTTTGTCCAGGCTGCAGAGTGTGGCGAGGCTGAGACCAGGGACCCATGCAGACTGGGGCCACACCAGGTGTGGGGTCTCTACCCTCGGCGCCCACCCACCTGCCTCTCGGCCACTGTCTTCTTTCACTGCTGTCTTTCTGAACAGAGTCTTTCCTGACAGACACCTGGCAGCACCTTCCTCCCCACTCCTGGCCACAGGCTCACCTGGCCCCTCTCCTCCTCTTCTGCCTTGTCCAGTACAAACATTCATGTGTGCTGTCATGGGGAGACCACCCCTTCACAGGCCCTCACTCTGTTACAAGACTTAACATCCAGCACCTGCCTCGCCTTCTGCACAGCCCAGCACCCAAGACCAGGGGCCAGGCCCTTCCTGTGAGCTGCTGAAGGCATCTCGCCCAGCCCTGACCTCACGCTGTGTGAGTGGCCTCTGCTCTACGGTCCCAACCACTTGTCCCAACATGCTGAACCTCAGGCAGGACGGTGCATGGCTCAGCTCCACCTGTACTTCCTGAGGCTGGGGGACTTACACTGGCCAGGCAGCTTCCCCTCTCATCACACTGCAGGGTCTGACCCTCTGCCAGGTGCCCAAACTGGAGCTTTGCCCTCACCCCACCTCCTTCCCATTTCCAGCCAGTCACTAAATATCCATGCCAAGCTCCGTGCAGGACTTAGCTCCCCTGTCTTCCTTCCAACATTCAACGAGACAGATGATCTTTAAAAAGCATCTGGTAAAATTGGCTGTTTCCCTGTCTCCCAGGGCCCGGCTCTGGGACGTGGTGCCCACTCCCACAGTCATGCAGCCGTCCCCAGCATCTGCCTCCTTTTCCCTGAACATCTTCCCCTTCCCCTACTGAGACCCAAGCCCCTGATGCCGGGCATCCAGTACTCATTGTCCAGGAATTTCACCCCCTCGCTCCCTCCTCAGCACCAAACAAAGTTCTCATATTTCCACTCTTCAAACTTATTTCATTTTTTTAAATTAAAAATTCCATCTTTTTAATATTTCACGTGTGAACTTTCACAAAATTCCAATGCCACAGGCTTATTAGGAAAATCAGCAGTCAGCCCTGCAGATCCTGGGTTACCGCAGGGGTGGGTCAGAACCACGTATCTTTACGAATTGCTTGTTTTTCTACACTTTACAGCATCTGGCACAAAGCAGCAGCTCTAGTTTCAAATTCTTTCCTGCATTCGAGAATTTAAATACTTTATCCCCTAAACAACTCAGAAAGCACTTAACTATTTTTTTCAAAATAAAAATAGCCTATTTTTCTGGTTACAAAATAAATGAATACACAGAATAAAATAATTCTAAGTATGCTAAGATATTTAAAGGAAATTATCACCACAATCTTACAATATAAATATGTTCACATTTTGATATATGTCTAAGTATCTTCTGTGTACACATACATGCTCAGATTCATGTTTCATAAAAATGACACTACATACACTATTTTTATCAGATTAAGTTAATATAACATGATATATAACATACTTCCTCAATGACTGCAGTCTCTGTCTCTATGCATGCATATGCACACACGCACACTAGCTGCTCACACAGCTCTACTGATTTGGATGTATTATTTATTTAGTGCTCTCTGATGGAATACTAGGACTTCTAATTTCTTGTCATTATAGAAATATACTTTAAATATTTCTGCATGTACAAATATGCGTATTTGTTTTTTTACCCCCAAGATTCCATAAATATTTAAGGCTTTTTGTGTTTTTTCCTAAGTGTTGGGGTTCATAGGTGAACAAGAAATTTACATTTTACATTTCCTTAACATAATTTGCAGAAGTGGAATTCCTATCTTAAGCATTTTGCTCATCTTAAATTGCCGAACTGACCTATGGGTTTAAATAATATAGGGCATATTAATAATGATAATATATTAATACATTGTGTATATTAATTACATGACTAATATACAATTATATATTGAAATATCAAAAATAGAAATACAGCTATTAACATTCTCTCTCTATATATGTATATGTTGCTATTAAACATAAATGAAAGCCCATTTTCCCATACCTTTGTGAACACTGGCCATTATTAATCTTTACCAGTTGGATAGGCAAACAACGGGATCTCATTTTAAAGTGCATAAATATAATTAGCAGTGATGCTGAATGCTTTTTGACTGTACATACATATTTTCTGAATGTTTTCATGAACTACATGCTCTTATCATTGTCCAGTTGTGTACAGTACCTTATAAATCTTTCTAATTTGTTAGGAATATTAGCTCTTTCTCAATATTTGCTAGTGGTTGAACTATTTTTAATTTGCCCTTTAAATCTGATTTTGCTAAAGAAGAATTTCCTTAGCGTTGTTCCATGAAATGAGGTATAATACCTTTTTTGTTTATGTTGTCCTTGTTTTTGAAATCATGCTCAAAACATCGTCACCCATTCCAAGATGACACAAAAAGCCACCAAAATTACCTCCCATAATTCTTACGTTTTTCTTTTGTTGTGTTTAAACTTTTAGTCCTCTGGGATATGAGTGGAGATGTTAGGTGGGAATCCAATATTGCTGTTTTTTTCAAATGCTGTTTTATCCCATTTAATAGCCTGTATTGACCACTACAGTGGGCCAGATAACCAAAGAATTTAGAAAGTTGCTCAAGGATGCAGAGGTTAGAGGCACTAACCCAAGTCCCACTGAACACAACCACCTCAGCAGCCTGTTAGCTTAGGAGCGATCCCAACGGCTTACTCATGTGGGTCTTACACATGGCACTTTAATTCACGTCATGCCTGATTAGGCGCAATGTAAAAGGTCTAGACGCTGTCTTGGAGGGAAGCCTTGCTCATGCATGTTTTTTGCGACACACAGATGAGTCGCGTGCACTACGATGTTTTCCGAGCACGATGCTTAGCTAGCTCCTGACGGTGACTGAGATGTTTCTGAGCTAACCTGCTTTCCCAGATCCCGATTTCTGAAGAGTGGTGCCCCCGTTGCCTGGCTGTAGCTGCTTTGCTAGACAGTAAGTGGAAAGTTTCTAGGCTGTGCACAGCCTTTGCACACATTCTGCAGTTGAAAATCTTACAGAGTTGGAAACACCAGAACATAGCCTCATAGGTTTTTTACAGAAACCTTCTTACATATTTCTGTACACGTTCACTTAAAAGTGTCTGTTGAATCTCTGCGATGAGTCAGCTGCTTGGCAAGGCCAGGGGCACGAGGAAGAGGAGACCCTGCACCTGCCACCCAGGGGCTCGCTCGCTGTGGGATGTGGAGGTGGGAGCTGCGCCAGCGCGGGTGTGTGCAGGAAAACATGCAGGGCTGCCATCGAACATACTGCTGTAGTCGTGAGTGGTGCGGGGGTC
Source organism: Phataginus tricuspis (assembly GCA_029783875.1). NCBI lineage: Eukaryota > Metazoa > Chordata > Mammalia > Pholidota > Manidae > Phataginus > Phataginus tricuspis. The sequence continues at coordinate 31,981,164 of JAQQAC010008525.1, forward strand.
GCCACACCCCCATGCACACCTCTCATGGTGCTGGGCACCTTCTCTTAGGTGCTGTGCACCCCACTAGAAGGTGACTCTGTGCTCCATGTCTATGTGACAGGGACCTGGTTTGATCACAGTATCTCAGAAGAGAAGATAAAGGAGAAGCAACATGCTCCATCGGCAGACGTGCTCCATTGGCGGACGGATGAATGACAGTGGTGGGAGGAAACCATGGGGGGCAAAAGCCTCTGCAGACAGAGAGGTCTTGGCCTGAAACCTGGCAGCACGTGGACTTCTCCGCCTGCTTCCCCACACCCGAATCAGGGCTGACACAGGAAATGGGCATGTGGATGAGGACAAAGCCTCACCCCGTGCTGGCACTTGCCGAGCTTCAGATTCAGGCTGAAGGGGTGGGAGGAGCCCAGGCCACACAGAAAAGGGACCCGTCTCATATTAATGATTCCTTAATTGAAAAAAAAAGGGAGGGGATTCATCTCCTACTCACGTGTCACGTTTCACGGTTGGGCAGCCGCAAAAACCCATTAAGCCTTTTTGGGAAATAAGTTGATTTTAAAAAAGTTTAATTCAACCAGAGGAGTTGAGTTAGGTTCAGTGTCAGCCCCAGAGAAATAAAGGCTTCGGCGGGTCCTGCAGGGTGACCTGAGCTGGACGTCAGCGACCTGATGCTGCAGGCTGGAGCTGGTGGCACATGAGATGGGGCAGGGGCTCCTCAGACATGAGAATCAGAAGCAGCATGGCTGGCGGAGGGGCATCAGGTCTGGGACGGGCGGGACAGCCAGAGTGTGAGGCCTGCCACAGCCAGGCGTGCAGGGGGTACAGAACCCCCTCCTGTGACCTATGTTGGCATTTCGCTGGACACAGATTTTAATTCCATGTTATGACTAGAAGTCAAATCAAGCCCCATTCTCCCAAGACCGTGTCCCCAAAAGGGGCTGACGTCCACATGCCTTTCTGCACTGGGATGCATGCGCACCAACCACGCCTGTCCCGCAGTGCCAAGGGCTTTGCCTGCATGGCCACTAAAGTCTTGGCAGCAAGATCTCAGCAGATGGACTGTCCTGCCCTCTGGCTCCCCTGGCCCCTCAGTGGTCCGCAGTGGCTTGCTGGCTGTCAGCGTGAGAGCAGGTTCTCACGGAAACCCCCCGAGAAGGCGCCTTGCGGAAGTCAGCCATGCTGGCATGTAGCCAGAGCCAAGTTTCAAAGCTCCATTTACTCATGCCAGTGAACAGACCCCATGGGGAGGCCATATGTGGGCGGGCCTCTCCCCACAAAGCACAGGAGGATGTACGCAGAAGGCCTGGTCACAGAAGGGAGGGCTCGACACTGGTGGCCACCGTGGGCTCAGACCCCCACTCGTGAGATAAATATCATCCGAGAATGATGCAACTGGCACAGGCCTGGCACAAGGAGCCGGTCAGAGTGTGTCTTTACTAAGAGGTACCAGTCCTTAAACTGATTTGGACCGCCAGGCTTTTAAATTAGATTACCAGGTATTTTGCCATGATCTCGACAATCTAATCAACACTTTATACCACAGTGTTCTGATAACATGAAGTGAAATGAATGAAGTTAAACAAGACAGATAATTACAGAATCATAACAACTCAGAGATGAGCTTGGTGTTCAACCCTACAACGCCCAAATGGGTGCAAATACCCCTCCCGCAGTTAAGCGATGGGAAAATGTTGATTTTCAGTGATAAGGTTAAATGCAGCAGGAACTAATCCTTCCCAGATATCCATTGATAAGTAAATTGGAGCAAATGGAAATATTCAGAATTCCCAGTGTCTTCAAAACGACTCTTGTCACTTTGTGTCCCACTGTCCTAAAACGGGGACAAAGCAGGCATCGGCCCAGGAACTCCAGCCGACCTCCCACAGGAAACGCTGTGGTACTGCTGAGCTCATTGGATGCCTGAATGAATGTGCACTTCAAGAGTCAAATGGGACACGTTCTGGGATCAGGGGAAGAGCCGGTGGCAGTGAAGTGACTGCACAGGAACATGGCTCAGCCAGGTCACCCCAGCCCCTGGACACGGGCCCCTCACCCAGAATCACAGCTGCATTTTGTGACCTTCTGGACTGTGGAGAAATAACTGGCCTTCCGACCAGGAAGACTTTTTCCAGACAGAATGCCCTTTACGTCAACCTTTCGTGCAGTGGCTTATGGTGTCTAGGAAGGTCTTTGTGTGTCTGTCGTACAAGTATGACCACCCTGTCGAGCACGTGGGAAATCCCACACGCTGATGCCAATGCCCATTGAAGGAGCCACGTTCTGTGCAGTCACGTGGTGAGATGGAGAGGACTCGGGGATGTATCTGCTCTTCCTACCCAGCAGACACCTGTGGATCCAGAGGGATTTTATTTAGGACTATCAGCCAGGGGAAGCGAGGTTTGCAGAGGATGAGGGGGTAGCCCTCTTGCTTGTAAAATGGTCTCGGTGTATTTGGTGGCTTTGACAGAACACTACAGATGGGGCAGCTGTAAACAGGAGGCATTTACCACTCATTTGGAGGCTGGAGGTTGAGACCCGGGTGCCACTGTGTCGGGTTCTGAAAGCAGCCAACCTCTCCTTGTGTCCTTCCCAACGTGGAGAGGGCAAGGCAGCGAGCAAGACTCCTGTGACCCTTCCACAGGCCCAGTCCCATCACGGGGATGCACTCCTGTGACCTCGGTACCTCCCAAGCCCCAGACATAGACTCCACTGCGTGGGGTGAGGGCTGCAGCATGCTGATCTGAGGGGCACAAACGTTCATTCTACAGCAAGCAACATCACGGAATATTCACAAAGCCCACCTCCTGGTAAAGGGAATCTCCCCCTGCTGCCTTCTGGGGTAGACGTGTCCCCAGGCAGACACCCCGGGGGCACCTGATCCTACTGGGGTCTCTGCACACACGCCTTGCCGGCACTCAGTCAGCAGAGGCACGTCCATGCCCAGGACAGGCCCAGAGGCATGAGCTGCAGGGGCTCTGAGCCACCACCGTCAGCCGGTGGACACGTCCATGTGTGGACCTGACCGGGAGCGCCAGCCGTCCACAGTCCCACTGCCCAGCCTCATTACCCCATACACTCCCAGGGAGATGCCCAGACCTCTTAACCATTCACCACAGGGAAGTGCGTGCACACATTCCAACAATCAAGCCAATGACTGCTCTCAAGGCTAAGCCCTGGGCTCCGGCGCTGACCACGCTCAAGCTGGACGTGGCTGTGGCATGGCTCCCATGACTGACTCCCCGATCTCCATTAGAATCAGTGACACAAATTTGTCCTGATGTACAATTAAATGTGGACCACCGGTTATACTGCATACATTTGCATCATGCGACCCCATGATCCTTTCCCTGGAACATTTAACAACAAATTCAGAACATCTGGGTGAACATCTAAGTTAATATCCTATGGTTCCAGTCCAGAGAAGGAAACCCACCTTAAGGATCCCTGTGAGGAATAAATCCTGGCTTGGTCAGCCTAAGCCCTGCTTCCTGGGGACCAGGTTCTGTCTCCGCTTCACTGGGAAGGGCAAGAAGCAGAATGCTCCCCCTCTGCTGCTCCATGTCTGCCCCCACCCGCCCACCCATCTGACGGCGAAAGCGTTTGGACAATGGGCTTTGCGGTGGTGAGGTCTGGGTTGGAGCACTGGCTCTGTGAACAGTTCTGCGGTGTTGGAGGTCACGCTGACCTCTCTGTACTTCACAAAGTGCTTCCAGTGTGTGTGTGGTGGGAAGAGGCCAGGGCGTGCCTAGACACCCTATAGCCCAGGACCACGCACAGCAGGGACACGCAGCAGGCCCGTCGCCGTACTGTGCCCGCCTGGAGCAGCTCCCCAGCACCCGGAGGGATGTGCACCAGGGCGGGCGCTGCTTGCTCCCCTGCCGCACTGGCACCCCACAAGTGTCTGTGGTGATGAAGGGCTTTTTAGGACCTTTTTAAAATCCTTAACATGGGAAATAGGTTTCTGCCCAGTGTAAAGCTGTCCCGCCCTGATTCTGGACGCTCAGCTCCTTGACGGCTGCTCGTTGCTCAGGCAGCGCTTTGCCGAGTGTGTCCCTGGGCCAGCAGCGTGAGGAGCAGCTGGGGACCTGCCGGAGCTGCCGACTCTTGGGCGGTGCTCTCAGATGGTTATGGTAGGTGTTTTGTTACAGGGACGATGGCCCACAGGACGCGGCTTGCTGGGGGGGAAGAAGGCATGGTGTGGTGCCGGGCAGACCTGGAGCTCTGGGCCCCTGCGGCCACAGCACCTGGGCAGATGCCCCTGGCTCACAGCCAAGCTCACTGGGAGCACTAGGTGCCGGTCTGGACCTGGAAACTCTGCCCAGTTCCTTTCTCAGAGCCAAGCACTCCCCCCAGAGCTGTGTGAGTCTCTGGGCTCAGTTTCCTCATCCCGATAAAGTTCATCTTACGGAGCCAAGGAGAGGCCTGTGATCGGAACCAGAGGACTCACAAGTAGGGCATGCGAGCAGGCACCCTCCCCTGGCTCAACTGCCCATGACATGGATGCTGACCACTGCTAAAGAGCTCCGTTCTCCTGGCAGAGAACCCTGAGAGAGCCTGTCAGCAATGATTTATTCCCCTCAAATTTCTACATCCAGTGTCATCACCATCAAGTTTAGGAAAACACAAAAGATGTTAAATTCCTCCTTTCCCAGTCAAGAATAATAGAGTTCAGAGGAAGCGGTTTCCCATTATGGGGACAAACAATCCTGCACGTAAGCCCAGTGGTGGCCAAGCGACAAACGTCTGGGGCAGATCGCCAGCCGGCCCCGTTTCACCTGTGGTTTCCATTTCTCTAGCTTCAGGTCCAGCAAGCACACCTGACTTCTGTCAGGCTGACAGCCACACATGCCAACCCCCCCCCACCCGCCCTGCAAGCTGGGCAGCAGGACCGGCTAGCATTTAGGGTCCAGAACAGGCAGTTAGCGAGTGGCCACATACTGGCTACATTTAAGGCTCACTGCAAAGGACAGTATTACTTGGTTCCACTGAATGCCTAGCTAATGATTCCTATTGGGTGCTGGCACCACTGCTGGGAACATGACACAACAGGAGAAAAATACTTCTCTCTCTCAAGGAGCCAACACATGTATTAGGGGATAAGAAATGCATGTGAAACAACTGGAGAGATAAAGTGAGACAACCTATACTACTTTGCTTCGGATGCCATATTGCAATAACAACAGCCACAGAAGTAGCTAATAGGGAATGCATGTTAATAACTGTCGGTGAGCACCTAAACATGCAGATTGATTTACTTACTCCTTGTAACAATCCTATGTCCTGGGAGGGCATGAGGTCACCAGGGTGGGCCCTGATCCCACAGGTCTGGGGCCCTTATAAGAAGAGGACATGAGGACACAGACATACAGAGGGACAGCCGTGTGATAACAGGGGAGACACAGTCTACACACCCAGGAGGGGCTCAGGAGGACCTGCCCTGCTCATGCCTGACCCCGGGCCCAAGCCTGCAGCCTAGGAGGACGAGTGTCTGTGGTTTCTGCAGCACTGTGCTTGCCTGAGCAGACCTGCACGCCCACCCTGCACATGCTTCAGAGAAGCTGCTATGGATGGGATGCTGGTAGGTGGTGGGGCCTGGCACCCGTTTGCCCCTGCTTTCACTGGACAGCAGCTGTGTAGCAGGAGAGATGATAAGGCTACAGGTAATAAGATATAGGTTAATGGGCATCCCAGGCATCCTGAAGGACTTACATTTACCCATTTTCAATCATTAACCCCCAAGTAGGCCCCCATGTAACATACGGAGGGCCAAAGTGGATGGTAGTGTCCACATCTTTCTTGACTGTTCACAGAGAATTCCCCAGGGGAGAGTGTGGTCTTCAAGGGCTTGCATGTGAGCTGGTCTGCAGACCAGTACGTGGCTGCCCAGTGCTTCCCAGGAGCGGCAGTGCCAGCCCAGCTCAAATCGGCTCAGCTAAGAACCCGCAATTTAACTGCAGCCTGAGCAAACTGTCTGCATGTTAAAATGTGAGGAAAGCCAGTATCCATGTAAAACAGCTCTTGCCCACCCCAACGGTGCCACTGGGCAGAGCTGGAGCAATTCTGCAGGGCTCCCACTGGCTCGCCATCTTGGAGACCCTGAGGGGCTTCCTCTCACTGCATCTTCTCTGCCTCCTCTTACCTCTCTTAACAATTATATGTAACTCATTCTTGAATCAGGCCAAGTAACCGGGTATTTCTGATGAAACTTGACATTTAATCCAGAGACCATAAGTGCTTGCACAAACAGCAGTTTTCTGAATTGCAGTGCAGAATGCATACATAATACCACATTATTTAAAAAGCAAGTGGTGTTCAATGAGACACACATCAAACCCTCTGTTACTGGAGTAAGATGCACCACAGTTTCCAAGCACAGCAACCAAAATTACCTCCCCAAAAGCTTTTTATTGGCAATGTGTGAGTCATGCCTTTCTGAATTCTGGGATAGCAAGGATGACACTTGGAAGGGCAGGTGAATGTGTTCCACGTCCCTCTGTGGCCCCGTAGGTGAGCCTGAACCTCCAGGATACCAGCTGCTCATGGACAGCTCACAGGGAGACACATGAGCTCGTAGTCACGAGGCCCCAGAACGTGTGCTCATTTCTGGGTGACTGCTGATCTGTGAATTTCCCAGGGAGACAGTCACATGTGTTCAGAAGATGCTTAAAGAGGTTTGGGATCTAGAAAAGACTCCAAAAGAAGAGCCTTTAGGCCTCAATTCCTGGGGGGAAATTTTCAAGTTTATACTTTGTGCTCGACATTACTGGTGATTCTCACAGACGAGGCCCAGGCAGCGCCGACATCCTTGTGCTGTGGCTCTGTGAAGCCCTCGCTCCTTGGGAAGGGGCTTCTCAAAACATGATTGACAGTTAATCAGCCCCACTGGAGACGGGGGTCCGTGGTTGAGTGGGGTTCAGCAGGGGATTTCAATAGTGCTTGCCAGGGAGTGCCTCATCTTCCATGGGCTCGCTCGCACTTCCTCCTCGGGTCCCTGCTCTGAGATGTGCTCACGCTTTAGGTCGCTGGTGAGTGTCGCTCCTCTGCCCACGGCCTCGGCCCTTCCTGCCTCACTGTCCCTGCCCTCCCCGCTGCACCTGCAGTACCAGCTTCCGGCTCACGCCATGAGGCGCCCGCCAGTCATTATGCATCTCCCTCCACCGGGAGGGCCTCTGTTCCCCACACCGCTACCCTTTTGTCGGCCACCCTTCCCTCCCTGGAGCCTCAGCTCAGGCCCCACCTCCTCCAGAAAGCCTTCCCCGAGTCCCTCTCCAGGCTAGCTTCTATGTTCTCTCTACCCCGTGAACACCATGGTGCGGTTCTGTACAACTGTATGACATGACCTTGCAGAATCTGATGGCCAGACCTGGGTGGGTGGTCCTCTGCGCTGTGAGGTCCGTGAGGACAAGACCTGTATTTTATTTATCTGGATCTCTAGCCCTCAGCTCTGAATCTGCCACAGGTTAGGTGATGAATATGTATTTTATGAAGAAATAAGCATGAGTATATTGACAATTTAAAAAACAACGCATCGGAATTCATTTTAGAAAAAGGGAAAAAGGGGAAAGAGAAGAGAATGGGAAACTCTTTACTGTGAGGACCTCGCGAATTCCCCAAGCAGGCTGCCAGTCCAGGCTCACTGCAGTGTGAGTCAGAGCAGCCCGGGCAGCTTAGATTTATGGGGCTGGCATGGTTTCTGCAAGGACAAACCGCCTTTCAGCGATTCCTCTGACGCATCACGCGGGAGCCCTCATTCCTCACCTTCAGTTCGTGGGGCTTCTGTGTCACCCATTTTTTCCTCCTGGGCAAACATTTATTCTGGGCAGAGAGAACAAGGGACAGCACATTTAATCTGAGTTCCCCATGCCCACTCTCAGCCCTGGGCACCAAAGTGCCATTCACCTTGAAAGGCTTTTCCTCCTGTCTGCTCCCGGGTCCTGGGGAAGTTTGGGAATACTGCTTGTGTGGCCGAGTCCACGGGGACCAGAGATGGATTTTGCCTGACTCGGCATGCTTGTATCCTCTGTGCTGCAGACAGCCAGTGTCATTAGTGGCCTGAGGACATTCAGGTGGCTGCTCCTGCCTGCTGAGCGTTTCCTGATGGCTGTGCCTCTCAGTGGCCAGAGAAGCGCTGGGCTCACCCCTCGCTGACCCGCAGCAGGTAGCGCCCAGCCCCTTGCAGATGCGGGGCCTCTAAGGTTCGTCCTCGGGCTCCCTGTGCGCTGTGTGTGCCCCACCATCTCAGGACCCCTGGGCTCAGGTATGTGGTCACTCAGCTGGTGTCCCTTCCATGGCTGTCCCCGCTCAGTGCCTGGGACTGCAGGGGGGCCTTGCCCTGTGCACGGAGCTCCATGCCTGGTACGGACAGGAAAGGATTTTCCTCCAGACTCCAGTTGGGGGCCAGATACTCCTCAGTGTGACGGACCTTTAGACAGGCCTCCTCCTGACCTGAGCTTGTGACGACCTTTTCTCCGAGTATTTGCTTTAGAAAATGTGTTTTGTGGACCCTTTCTCTGTCCCTTTGCAAGGTCAAAAGCCTCCAGCCAGCTTTGTCCCAGGACGGTCTCCCCTAGGATCTGGAAGCCATCCCTCTACCTGTGACTGTCCGGGGAGGTGGAGTCCCGCCTGTCTCAGATGGCAGCTCCCACCTTGAGTGGGCACCCGCCATGTCAGGTTTTCTCTGTGAAAAGAGGCATTGCTGGGAGGTAGTAGGAAGGACACAGGGCTCGTCCCCCGAGCATCGTCCCAGCCTTTCCTGTGGTCTCAGTATCCCACGGGGCATGGAGAGACCTGTTATGAAGAGGTGTAGGTCTTCCAGCTGGTTTCCATGCTTGCCTGCCTTTCCATGAATGTTACACCCCTTCCTGTAAAGGACAGTTGAGATCCTGCAGGCTGGAAGCCAACTCTACCAGCACATGGACTTTGTTTGGCCCATCCAGTAGTTTTTTAATGAATTACTGCCAACATCTAAAATGAAAAGATTGTAGACAGCAGTCAGATTTGGGGCTCTGTTTGAAGCGCAAGGTCCTGAGAGTTCTGGTCCACATCCTGGGGGCACAGTGGGTGGAGGGCTGCGGCCTGTCCTCCCGGGTGGGGCACCGTGCTGCGTCTCCACTGCCTGCCTGGCCCTGCAGCAGGATAGGCTGCCACACCCAAATATGAAAAGGTAGCACAATGAGGAAAGATTTGAAAAATGACCAGGAAAGGGAAAAACGCAGGGAGCCTGGCACGTGCAAACTCTGACCTTGCAAAATGGACATTTCATACTGAATTACTTGAGCGGTTCAGAAAATCGTGAGGTCATGCTGCTGAGCCTAAAATAAAATCAAAAGAAGCCAGTGCTGTTGCTCAAAACTAAGGTTTTTCAGTTCCTGACAATAAATCACCAGAAAATAGATGTGAATCACTCCAGTGCTGGGCGGTGTCACTGAACATGTGTGACACAGCACGCAGGTCAGGGCGAGCCTCCCACCGGGTGGCCAGGACGAGGGGCTGTCGCCAGTGTGGACAGGGACGCAGAGGGCACACTGCGGCACGGGGGGTAAGATGCTCTGGCCGACACACACATGGACCCACGCTGGGTGCCCTACTGCCCACAGAATCCACACAAGGGCACCTGAAGCCAGTCACTGTCTGCATCTGTGATTTGAGAAAACTGGCATGCAGAGGGGGGCATGACTGGCTTGAGGGCACAGGACATAAAGGCAAGATAGGTCCGAACAGGTCAACTCTATAGATGCAGCCCTTCTCCCATTTGTCCCAGGCATACTTCAGGTGTGTGTGGGTTTAACTGTCAAATCCCAGCTGCTCCTCTCTCCTAAGCTCCCTAAATCTTCCCAAACTTCAATGCTGAGGAATTTGTGCCATAAGCAGAGAACAGCTAATCCTGCCCCTTTGCATGGGAGCTGGTCCGCCCAGCCCTGGCCAGCTGGAGGGGCTGAGCCGGCATGAGCTGGGTGAGATGATGAGAGACTTATAAAAAGCTAAAGAACTGGTCACCAACTTCCAGACCCACGTGTTTAGAAAGAAATTACTTCTTGAAATGATAGTGCACTTTTCATTCAAGAATTTCATTCAGCAGGCAAACTCTGGGAGAACTTGTCTTGCATTAATTTCTTTTGTACAAATTTAGTCACCAACCAACTCAGTTCCTACTTAACATATTTCACAGAGAAGAAGCTTGACCCATATTGACTAAACTGAGAAACCTAATAAGCAGACACAGGTGGGCCTCCTGACTGATTTCTGGTTCTATTTACACTGTGTTCTGAGCCAAGAACATCCAGCCCAAAACACAGTTCATTTGATCCTGTTCACTTCAAGCACTGTGACCAAAAAGAAGCGGGAGAAATGCTTATGGGTCTCACAGCACCAGAGCTTGCATTAAGTTAATCCTCAAGATGAGAACAGAAGAAAACATCTGTAGAGATAAAAATAATTTTGAAAGGTAACACACAGATTTGCTTCCATATTCATTTTTGTAGTCATTCAGGAAAAAAACCTGTGACCCTTAAATATAAAAACTATGAATCAAGGTCATGTTTCAATACTCCAAAGTCATTTGCTGGGGAGAATCTGATCCATGAAATGTTGCCTGGAGGAGCCGGCCACACGGTTCTTTGAAAGTCACCCCGTTTCAGGACATCATTTGGGAGGCTGGCAGCCCCGTGCCTGCAGTCGGTGCTTGTCCCCAGCAGGAGCGCTGTCAGCGCGTCCCCTAGGGCCGCACAAGCCACACTCACTGCGACTCTCCCATCCCGTTGCTGCTGCTGACCTAATGGTGTTACTAACAGTGTTAATTCTGGCCACAGACCCAAGTGGCCACCCAGTGTTAAAGGGAAAGACCACAGGAGAAGAGGTTCCTTCCTGCTGTCAGGGTGAAATTTGAAACCTGGCCCTTTTTGGTGATGGCCCACCTCCCTTCAGATGCACTTAAGTGTGTCTGGAGCACACATGAGCAGTACGGAGTGCGTGCAGAACCTCGCGCCTGCGCACAGAGTGCACAGGCACCTGCTGTCCATGCCATCCATGGTCGGCATGCACGTGAAGCCACATGGTCCTGCATTTCTGAGTCTGGCAGCCTGCTCCCTGCGGACCTCATGTGTGCTGCGTCCGAGCAAATGTGTCCAGGGCTATGGAGTGCCAGCTGTGACTGCCAGCATGGATCACAGTGCCTGGCACACAGCGGACCCTCAGAGGCTGCCTGCGAGCAAATGCACACGGCATCGTCACCTCAGGCCCTGGGGCATGGGTTGACCTTTTTAAGAATCATCAGAGAGGTCAGCTTCTTGGCTCTGAGCATGGGAAGCAGTCAAAGGCATGAGCTTGTCTTCTAGCTGCTTTGGGAGTGAGAGCTGGCCCCATGTACTCCCAGGGACAGGAGCATTGCTACACCGGGGTGGCGGGCACCTGTGGGCGGAGCTGTGGGCAGCCACGGGACGAGGGTCCCCGTTACCACCAATAGTGGGCGTTGCCTGTAGCTGTGTGCTGAAGGACTAATGTGATTACAGGGCAGCAGGGACCTCAGGAAGCTAAATAAGGCCTGATGCCAGTGGATCCACTGGGCGGGGGCTGAATGTGGCATTGAGGGTGAATGCAGGTGTAGGGGGCAACAGGCTACGGCAAACGTGACCTGGCCCGCACCGAGCCAACTGTGACCTCACCAGAGGACACCTCCTGGCCACTGCATCCCATACTCCTGAGCCGGAGGGGTCTGTGCCAAGGCCAACCAGTCAGAGCCTCCCATTAAGGCCTACTCATCCTTCATGTATTGTCCCTCATGCCCACAGGCAGCTTGTAACTGGGCCGCTGGACCCCGACTCCCCTTGGGGGAAGCCATGCATCTGTCTGTGCTGCTCACTTTGGTTAATGCCCTGGGACCAGATTCAGCTTGTAGAGCAAGCTGCCCGTGTGAGCAGCCCCTGGGTTCTGAGCTCGTGGGCCCTGCACAGCGCACGAAAGCGTTTGCTGGGTGGATGTTTGCTGAGTGAAGGTGCCAGCTCCTCAGGTAAGCCAGGCCCAAAGACATCGGCATCACTTCTCTGCTGTGGCCTTCAGTGTCACTGGCTGTCACCCTGTAGGTCAGGCCACACTCGCGCGTTACAGCCATTTGCTCACTCTTGCCATTCCTGGCATCTCACACCACCTGTGCTTTCCCTGTGCACCCTGCCTGTCCTGCAGTGGGCCATGTGCTCCGTGAGGAGCTGTGACAGGTGCCGTCCTGGGGCCACTCGGGGAGCCGGCAACACACAGACCCAGGGCCTGGGCACGGTCCCCAGCTGTCTCAGAGCTGCAATCCTCCTGAAGCCTTCTCTCGTCATCTCAGTTCTTCTTCCTCTGTTGGCATTCTGAACTTAATACGGTTTTGAAATCTAGACCAAGATGTTTGTTTTGCTGCCTGTGAGCCTCCAACCCTCTGAGGCAAGCAGACAGATACATCCGCGTCAGCTGCAGAAACACAACAGCGCACAGCAGGTGGACTCTGAGCCGCGACCCCCAGGTCCTGTCCTGCGGGGCATCTGAAGGCAGCCCTCAGGAGACGGCCATAGGGAGCAGCCAAGCGGTGGTCAGCACACGTTCACAGGTAACCTTCCGGGGGGCTGGCCTGCCTCAGGGGGCGGGTCACAGGAAGCCAGGAGCCCACCTCCAGGCAGGCATTATCTAAAATAACGTATTTTTTCATTTAAAAATATGCATACATGGTGGACAGATATGACTCTGCATCTCACCACTTAGACACAAGCCCTGCTGGGCCCTGGGCTGGAAACACAGGCCTTTGCCGGGAACATAAGAGCTTCTGTGCAAATGTGGTCCTCTGGCCACAGTTCTGGCTCCTTTGCTTCATCCACCGCACAATCATCCCTGGCTGCACAGGATGCCGTGATGTGCAGTTTCTCATTCACTCAACTACCATTGTTGAACACCCAGGTGGTTTTCAATTTTTCATGCTGTGAGAATATCTTTTTCGTAAGTTCCTAGAACTGGAATTTTTGGTCAAAGCAAATGAACATTTCTAATTTTCCCAGAAGCCATCATCTATTTGCACGCTTATAAAGAGTGATGGCCATATTCATTAAAAAGATAATGCCATAAGTACAAAAAGGCTTTAGATAGTTTTATTTTTCCCAATTTCCATTTATTTCATGGCTAGTAATATCAGGACTTTTTCATGGCCATCACCGTCTGTGTCACAAGAGTGCGAAGCTCCTGGTTCACTGATTTCCTGCTGTGCTTTGATGATCAGCTGATCTTACACATTCAAAGAAATTATTGCTCCTTATAAGGGAACCTGTTTCAGTAAATCCCTTATAATAGTTTTAAGGCTATATTTGTTTCAATTGCTGGGAAAAGAATGAAACATCTATAAATACAGGACATTCCTAAGAATTTGCCCGGAGGTACAGGCAAATGTGTTTGTCTTGAATGTTAAACATGTACAGAATATACAATTTAACTAGTTGACGGAATTTATAACACAGCCATACAAAACTTTTAAATAATTCAAGGTGTGTCATGAGTTTGCTTTTCTCTTCCAACCACCTGTGACATGAGTGTCATGACCCTTTTGTGACTGGACAGGGCAAGGGGCTGAGCACGTGGTCCCCACAGCAGCCCCTTCTCTAACACCTCGCTCCTACAAGGCACATTTTTGTGTTTATGTAGGGTGTACAGCATCTCCACACTGCAGTGCAGCCTCTGGGCAGAACAGGAGGAGAGGAGCCTTGGATCCGCTGGCCCCTAAAAATGGGACTCTAGGCAATGTATGCTTGAGCCTCACAGGCTCCCTGATTGCCTCTCTGTAGGTTCCACAAAGAGCGAAGGAACACCAAGAGTAGTTCTTATTTATGCTCCCTAAGCGAGGTGACAAACCTCAGTGCTCAGTTCAGCGAAACTCAAGACACGTCCACAAGCGCAGAGGCGACTCCACAGAATGTGAGAGCTCAGGCCGGCCCGAGGTGGGTGGACAGCGGACACATGTGGGAGGTGGACTCAGCAGGCGAATGCAAGGTGGATTAGCGAGAACTTGGGTCACTCTCAGAGGGCTGGGCCCCCAGCTCAGCTCCTGATCGTGCAGAGCGCGGGCCCTGGAAGGCACCAGAGGCAGTGTGCACGCCAGTGTGAGGTCCGCACTGGCCCCGACTTCCTGGCCTCGTGGAGCCACCTGATCTCTGACTCTAAGTTTCCTCTGTGCTTCGAGGGCACCATGAACATGCCCACTGAATCATACAGCTGAGGTGGGTATTACAAGCATCATACACCAATGGCCACACAAAGGCCCAGAAGAGTCAGTGCTGTGATTTGGAGCATCTGTCCTCTTCCACAACCTGTGCGCCTGACCAATACCGAGCTATTGGGTCCTTAGGAAATGGAAATTATTACCTGTCCATTCTGTTCCCCAGGAGCATTGCTGCACAGGTCAACTAAGTTAATACACACAAAGAACTATGAAAACCATAGAATTATATAAATGAGAAGTTATATTTTATCTACAATTCTGTTGCTAAAGGAAAGCATGCATTTTTAGCCTAACTATTTTGCAGTTCATAACCTATTTGCTTAAAGTAATCAAGATGGCTTATCACATTAAAATGTATAAAACAGGACAGTTTGTGTAAAGAAATGGAAGTAATACAGAAACTACTTGCAAGGAAAGGAGAGACACTTTCATCTGGGATGAAATTCTTTTAAAAATTTTGAACTAATGCAATCTCTCTAGATTTTAGCAGCCAGGACAAACAGGGGAATGATATGATATAGTTCTCAATAGGTGATGAAAAAAATCTAAGTTTACTAGAAGAAAAACAGAACAGTGTCCCCTGAGAGGTACTGTATCTGTACCTTCACAGAAAGAATACCAGGAAGAGTCTTCAAAACTATTTTATACAAAGCAGACTGAGCCTCCATGAGTCCCTTCGGTCTTAACACCGTATCCAAGCTTGCTGACTCATTTGCACGGGCAGCTGAGCCCACGGCTCCACAGTGGTGACTTCTGCAAAAACTCTCTCAGAGAACACATGCCTCTAAGCTGTTCTGAAATATCAACGGCCTCAGTATCAAATCTGGAAGTAGCTACAAGTGACTAATTGGAAGTGAGCTGCTTACAATGTCTGATGCCAAGTCACCTTGACCAAGGACCCGCCTTTGACTGTAAGTGGGAGCAGGCTTTCACACCTGCGCCTCCCCTGCATCCATTCACCGACATTTGTGCTGGACCAGCAAACTGGACAGATGAAATAGGCCAAGCGCATTAAGAGGTACCATCTTCTAGTTGTGAGATAAATAGCTACTGGATATAAGGTCCAGTGTGGGGAACAGCTGCGTGTGGCGACAGATGGGCGCTAGACTCATCATGATGGTCACTTCGTAATGCGAATACACATAGAATCACTATGTTGTTCACCTAAAACGACCAGGATATTTTATGTTAACCGAACTCCAGAAAAAAAAAAAACCCATCAATTAATCTTGCTCCAGTGTCCTTATGTTTTTTCATTTGATGAAGACCAGGGAAAATTTTGCCGCAGGCTGGCCCAGTTTTGAACTGGTTTTCACTTCTGCTGTAAACTGTCAGCAATGGGCCTTACAGGGTACGATGACTTATTACAAATAGATTATAGGTGTGGGCTGAATGTGCTTTGTTTGCTTGGGGCCCTGGGCCCTGAACTGTCTGACCTGTGGGGGTAGGGGCTCAGGCCTGTGGGTGCCTGGCCTGTGTTAGGACCCGTGACCCTGTACACAGGCTGGGGCCTCTCTGCGGCACTGAACACTCATGTTGTGGCTAACTAAGGGCTGTGACCCCTGGAAGCTGGTGTGGCATCTCCTGGACTCTTCCCTCTGCACCACTTACCTTTCACCTTTGCTATTTAGCCATCGCCTCCTGTGGTGACAGACGACCACGAGGGCAGCAGTCGCCGAGCCCTTCCAGTGAATCATCAGGCCTGAGGTGACCATGGGACACACTGGTAAATCTGCCGGTAGCTGGTCAATATGTATGTCTCAATTCAAGGATGTATAAAGAAAAAGTAGAAAAATGAAGGTGGCAAGAACAAATTTCTCAATAATCTTATGCTTCCTCATGTGGGTGTGTGCCAAAACCTAACATTTAAAGAAAAGAATAAACAGCTGGGCCCTGGCACCTGTTTGACTATTTCGGTTTCATAGCTGAGGCGACACTTGGGAAGCAGCTTCGGATGAATGGAAAGGGAAGGAGCGGATTGGGTGGCGTCTAAAATAGTGCCCTGCCTTAGGCAATGGGGAGGCAGCGCCAGGTGCAGGGCCGAGCGTGCTGTCTGGCATTCCGACAAATATCCGTGTTTTACAAGCCTGTGAATTTTCATTTCAAAGTTCTTTTAGTCACTTTCAATTAATGTTCAGACAGGGATGTGAAGTTGGAGACGAGAAGTCACATTGGAAACTCTACACTCCTCAGTGGCGAAGCGCCTGCTGGAGTCCAGCACAGCCTGGAGGTCACCTTTTCAAACTTTCATATATCAGGAATTGAGACCTAACCCTGACACCCAAGCACGCCAAGCCTATTGAAAAAATAACAGAAAAACCAACAAACACTGTAAATTCAATTCCTTAGAGCCACAGACTTCACTCATTAGTGCCCCAAAGATCACTGCCAGGCAGTGTGGTCGCCCAGCTACAGTCCCAGTTCCCAAAGAGGACCAGCCCTCGGTAATGATGGCTGCACGTGATGCACACCGTCTCCTCACGCCGGTCCCGCCCGAGTATGACGGGCACTTCTCCCTCAGCCGGTTTCCAGTGTCGTACGGCACCGTCACCCATGGTCACCGTGCTGTGCGTCAGTCCCTGGACCCTCATGCGTAAGTGAGGCTCTGCACCTCCGACCACAGCCTTACCCCTTCTGCCGCTGCCACTCCTCCCTCTGCTCCCGTGTGCTCCATGCACGCACAACACATTTAAGTGAGGTTGCGTGCTTTATGTCTTCCTGCGTCTGGTTTATCTCACTAAGCACAAGGCCCTCCAGGTCCACCATGTTGCCACACACGGTAGGACCCCCCTCTGACTGAGTGACATACCCCTGTGTGGGCACATCTCCTTCGTCCATCTACCTGTCGATGGACACTCAGGCTGCTCCCATGTCATGGCCGTTGTGACTGATGCTTATGCAAGACTATTCTCGAGCCACATAGACATTTTCCCCCTTTTCTCTACTGGTTCTCTCATCCAACAAACATGTATTGGGCACCTTCTGAAGGCACCGTGCTCTTCTGCTGTGTCCATGTCAGGCAGTGTGTATGCACAGAGGGACGGCCCCCAGAGCACCCTTTGGCAGGTGGGGGCACTGGGCAGGAGAGGACACGTGGGGCTCCTGCAGCATGGGGAGGCAGCACCCCACCCTCGTGGCCAAGCACAGCTGAGCACAGACTCCCACCTCCCGCCCATGCCATCTCCCTCACCTTGGCTCACCTGTCCTCCCACCTACCCTACCCAGCAGTGCTCAGGAGAGACCTCTGCCCGCTGCACTTTATAGGGACTGACTGCATGCGGCTCCCTGGGCGTCATGCCCAAGTGGAGGAAGTACTGCTCTCTTTTCTGTCCAGCACAAAGCCGAACTGACACATAGTAGGTGCCTGATAAGAACTTGTTGGATGCATGAAGAGAGCTTGAGTGGAGCTGATGCCCAGGGATGTGGTCAAGTCTTGTGAATTTAGGAAACACTTGTGGCAGTGAGAGATGATGCTGGACATGGGAAAGTGTCCGATTCTGTGGATGGTGCTTCAGGGCCTCCCCAGCCCAGCGCAAGCTCTGATGGGAATACTTGCGTTTTAGGAAGACCACATTCATTACTTGAAAAGGAGTTTGAAGGAATATTTAAGGGGAAAATATATTCCTGACTTTAGAGTCTCACTATAACCTTAGAGACTAAAACCCATCACCTTGTGCTTCTGAGGTTGCAGATGTCCTCAGAGTCTGTGATGTGTTGCCCTCCAGAAGGAAGTTCCCCGAGCAGGCATGTGGCAGCATGGGGACCATGGCAGTCACCCCTGCTGCCATCGTCAGCCCGGTATGCTGACCGTCAGACAGGCGCAGTGAACTCATTTTTCTACTTTTTCTTCATACGTCCTCCATCAACTCAGTCAGAGGCTGGCACGTTGAGTCTGCATACAGGGAGCACCTCCAGGATGCTGGGCGCTGTCCTGGCTTCAGGGACACAGGAAAGACCATCCCCCAGCTTGTACTCTGTCACCTGCCGATGTGGAAGGCTGGGTCCTGGTGGGTGCACAGCAAGGTCGGGGCAGATGGTGTTTGAAATTCGTGTTGGGAGAGGAGGGAATCGCTGTAGGTGGAGTGGAACCACATCTACCCTCGACCCCACTGCTTCCCAGCTCCCCCGAAACAACCTGGGGGTGAGGTCTGCCCGCCCTCCTCAGCTCCACAGGCTTCTCCAGACCCTGGTGTGTCTCCAGCCTGGGCCTCCCTGTGCTGGTGATTCTGTTAGCCTTAACCCCGGATTCCACCTTTCCAATTATCTTCATTAACACAATCCCTTCCAGGGTCTTTCTTGAAGAGTGAGTGCCCGGTTTGCTTTTGGCTAAACGGGCAAAAGGTATTATTTCTGACTGAACATTTGGGGAAAAGATACTGAATGTTAACAAAATGATCTTGCAGCTGTCTCCTCTGGATACTAATTGCCAAGAGAGCCAACACTGATCTGCTCTCCTCTGCTCTGATGGCTAATTAATGCTGGCGGCCAGGCGTGATGAGCACATGTGGGAAGAGCAGGCTTCCTTCCTCCAAAGGGTCTCAGGACATTGTGGGTAAACAGCCAGGTCTTACACCAGTGTTTCCTCCCTGCTCTCTGCCTGACTGGTCCTAAGGCCGACAAAGGTGAGGCTCCTTACTGCCTGTGAGCAGGTGTGTCTGTGTTTGTGAACAGGTGTCTGTGAGTGGGTGTGTCTGTGTGTCTGTGAGCAAGTGTGCCTGTGAGCGGGTGTGTCTGTGTGTCTCTCTTTTTTTGTTTTTTTTTTTATTTTACTTAAATTTATTTTGATATCATTAATCAACAGTTACATGTGCAATATTATGGTTATTAAACTACCCCCTTCATCAGGTCCCCCCCATCAACCCCATTACAGTCACTGTCCATCAGCGTACTGAGATGCTATAGAATCACTACTTGTCTTCTCTGAGTTGTACAGCCCTCCCCATGCCCCTCCAACATTACATCTGCTAATCGTAATGTCCCTTTCCCCCCCTTATCCCTCCCTTCCCACCCATCCTCC
>JAQQAC010008525.1:32000510-32115285 GCA_029783875.1 Phataginus tricuspis
TTTTCTTTGTTCTTATACTCCACATATGAGTGAAATCATTTGATACTCGTCTTTTTCGGCTTGGCTTATTTCACTGAGCATAATACCCTCTAGCTCCATCCATGTTGTTGCAAATGGTAGGATTTGTTTACTTCTTATGGCTGAATAATATTCCATTATGTATATGTACCACATCTTCTTAATCCATTCATCTACTGATGGACACTTAGGTTGCTTCCATTTCTTGGCTATTGTAAATAGTGCTGCAATAAACATAGGGGTGCATCTGTCTTTTTGAAACTGGGCTGCTGCATTCTTGGGGTAAATTCCTAGGAGTGGGATTCCTGGGTCAAAAGGTATTTCTATTTTGAGTTTTTTGAGGAACCTCCATATTACTTTCCACAATGGTTGAACTAATTTGCATTCCCACCAGCAGTGTAGGAGGGTTCCCTTTTCTCCACATCCTTGCCAACATTTGTTGTTGTTTGTGTTTTGGATGTTGGCCATCCTCATTGGTGTGAGGTGATATCTCATAGTGGTTTTAATCTGCATTTCTCTGATGAGCACCTTTTCATATGCCTGTTGGCCATCTGAATTTCTTCTTTGGAGAAGTGTCTATTGATGTCCTCTGCCCATTTCTTAATTAGATTATTTGGTTTTTGTTTGTTAAGGTGCGTGAGTTCCTTATATATTTTGGATGTCAACCCCTTATCGGATATGTCATTTATGAATATATTCTCCCATACTGTAGGATGTCTTTTTGTTCTATTGATGGTGTTCTTTTCTGTACAGAAGTTTTTCAGCTTGATATAGTCCCACTTGTTCATTTTTGCTTTTGTTTCCCTTGCCCGGGGAGATATGTTCATGAAGAAGCCGCTCATGTTTATGCCCAAGAGATTTTTGCCTATGTTTTTTTCTAAGAGTTTTATGGTTTCATGACTTACATTCAGGTCTTTGATCCACCTTGAGTTTACCTTTGTGTATGGGGTTAGACAGTAGTCCAGTTTCATTCTCTTACATGTAGCTGTCCAGTTTTGCCAACACCAGCTGCTGAAGAGGCTGTCATCTCCCCATTGTATATCCAAGGCTCCTTTATCAAATATTAATTGACTGTATATGTTTGGGTTAATGTTGGAATTTTCTATTCTATTCCACTGGTCTGTGGGTCTGTTTTTGTGCCAATACCAAATTGTCTTGATTACTGTGGCTTTGTAGTAGAGCTTGAAGTCAGGGAGCATAATTCCCCCTGTTTTATTCCTCCTTATCAGGATTGCTTTGGCTATTCGGGGTCTTTTGTGGTTCCATATGAATTTTAGAATTATTTGTTCCAGTTCATTGAAGAAAGCTGTTGGTCGTTTGATAGGGATTGCATTGAATCTGTAGATTGCTTTAGGTAGTATAGCCATTTTGACAATATTTATTCTTCCGAGCCAAGAGCATGGGATTAATTTCCATTTGTTAGTGTCCTCTTTAATTTCTCTTAGGAGTGTCTTGTAGTTTTCAGAGTTCAGGTCTTTCACTTCCTTCGTTAGGTTTATTCCTAGGTATTTTATTCTTTTTGATGCAATTGTGAATGGAATTATTTTTCTGACTTCTCTTTTTGTTCATCGTTAGTGTATAGGAAAGCAAGATTTCTGTGTGTTAATTTTGTATCCTGCCACTTTGCTGAATTCAGATATTAGTTCTAGTAGTTTTGGAGTGGAGTCTTCAGGGTTTTTTATGTACGATATCATGTCATCTGCAAATAGTGACAATTTGACTTCTTCTTTACCAATCTGGATGCCTTTTATTTCTTTATTTTGTCTGATTGCCGTGGCTAGGACCTCCAGTGCTATGTTGAATAATAGTGCAGAGAGTGGGCATCCCTGTCTTGTTCCCAATTTTAGATGAAAAGCTTTCAGCTTCTCGCTGTTAAGTATGATGTTAGCTGTGGGTTTGTCATATATGGCCTTTATGATGTTGAGGTACTTGCCGTCTATACCCATTTTGTTGAGAGTGTTAATCATGAATGGATGCTGAATTTTGTCAAATGCTTTTTTAGCATCTATGGAGATGATCATGTGGTTTTTGTTCTTCTTTTTGTTGATGTGGTGGATGATGCTGATGGATTTTCGAATATTGTACCATCCTTGCATCCCTGGGATGAATCCCACTTGATCATGGTGTATGATCCTCTTGATGTATTTTTGAATTCGGTTTGCTAATATTTTGTTGAGTATTTTTGCATCTACGTTTATCAGGGATATTGGTCTGTAATTTTCTTTTTTAGTGAGGTCTTTGCCTGGTTTTGGTATTAGAGTGATGCTCTTCATAGAATGAGTTTGAAAGTATTCCCTCCTCTTCTATTTTTTGAAAAACTTTAAGGAGAATGGGTGTTATTTCTTCTCTATATGTCTGGTGGAATTCAGAGATGAATCCATCTGGCCCAGGGGTTTTGTTCTTGGGTAGTTTTTTGATTACTGATTCAATTTCGTTGCTGGTGATTGGTCTGTTTAGTTTTTCTGTTTCTTGCTTGGTCAGTCTTGGAAGATTGTATTTTTCTAAGAAGTTGTCCATTTCTTCTAGGTTTTGCAGCTTGTTAGCATATAGATGCTCATAATATTCTCTTATAATTCTTTGTATTTCTGTGGGGTCCGTCGTTACTTTTCCTTTCTCATTTCTGATTCTGTTTATGTGTGTAGATTCTCTTTTTCTCTTAATGAGTCTGGCTAGGGGTTTATCTATTTTGTTTATTTTTTCAAAGAACCAGCTTTTGGTTTCATTGATTTTTTCCATTGTTTTATTCTTCTCAATTTTATTTATTTCTTCTCTGATTTTTATTATGTCCCTCCTTCTGGTGAGTTTGGGCCTCATTTGTCCTTCTTTTTCCAACTTCAGTAATTGTGTCTTTAGACTATTCATCTGGGAATGTTCTTCCTTCTTTAAATAGGTCTGGATTGCAATATACTTTCCTCTTAGAACTGCCTTTGCTGCGTCCCACAGAAGTTGTGGCTTTGTGTTGTTGTTGTCATTAGTCTCCATATATTCTCTGATTTCTGTTTTGATTTGGTCATTAACCCATTGATTAATTAGGAGAATGTTGTTAAGTCTCCATGTATTTGTGAGCCTTTTTGTTTTCTTTCTAAATTTTATTTCTAGTTTTATACCTTTGTGATCTGAGAAGTTGGTTGGTAGGATTTCAATATTTTTGAATTTATTGAGGTTCTTTTTGTGGCCTAGTATGTGGTCTACTCTGGGGAATGTTCCATTTGCACCTGGGAAGAATGTGTATCCTGTTGCTTTTGGGTGTAGTGTTCTGTAGATGTCTGTTAGGTCCATCTGTTCTAGTGTGTTGTTCAGTACCTCTGTGTCTTTCCTTATTTTCTGTCCGGTTGATCTGTCCTTTGGAATGAGTGTTGTGTTGAAGTCTCCTAAAATGAGTGCATTGCTTTCTATTTCCTCCTTTAATTCTGTTAGTATTTGTTTCACATATGCTGGTGCTCCTGTGTTGGGTGCATATATATTTATAATGGTTATATCTTCTTGTTGGACTGACCCCTTTATCATTATGTAATGTCCTTCTTTATCTCTTGCTACTTTCTTCGTTTTGAAGTCTATTTTGTCTGATACAAGTACTGCAACACCTGCTTTTTTCTCCTTGTTGTTTGCATGAAATATCTTTTTCCATCCCTTCACTTTTAGTCTGTGTATGTCTTTGGGTTTAAAGTGAGTCTCTTGAAGGCAGCATATAGATGGGTCTTTTTGTTTTATCCATTCAATGACTCTATGTCTTTTGACTGGTGCATTCAGTCCATTTACATTTAGGGTGATTATGGATAGGCATGTACTTATTGGCATTGCAGGCTTCAGATTCGTGGTTACCAAAGTTTTAAGGTTAACTTCCCTACTATATAAAAGTCTAACAACTCACTTAATATGCTATTACAAACACAATCTAAGGGTCTTTTTTTGTTTGTTTGTTTCCTTCCTCCTTTTGCTTCCTCCTCCATTCTTTATATATTTGGTATCGTATTCTATACTGTTTGTCCATCCCTTGATTCACTTTGGGGATAGTTAATTTAATTTTGCATTTTCTTAGTAATTAGCTGTTCTACTTTCTTTGCTGTTGTTTTATTACCTCTGGTGACAGCTATTAATCCATATGAACACTTCCATCTATAGCAGTCCCTACAAAATACAGTGTAGAGATGGTTTGTGGGAGGCAAATTCTCTCAGCTTTTGCTTATCTGGGAATTGTTTAATCCCTCCTTCAAATTTAAATGAAAATCTTTCCGGATAAAGTAATCTTGGTTCTAGGCCCTTCTGCTTCATTGCATTAAATACATCATGCCACTCTCCCTTCTGGCCTGTAAGGTTTCTGCTGAGAAGTCTGATGAGAACCTGATGGGTTTTCCTTTGTATGTGATCTTATTTCTCTCTCTGGCTGCTTTTAATAGTCTGTCCTTATCCTTGATCTTTGCCATTTTAATTACTATATGTCTTGCTGTTGTCTTCCTTGGGTTCCTTGTGTTGGAAGATCTGCACACCTCCACGGCCTGAGAGACTATCTCCTTCCCCAGATTGGGGAAGTTTTCAGCAATCACCTCCTCAAAGACACTTTCTATCCCCTTTTCTCTCTCTTCTTCTTCTGGTACCCCTATAATGCGAATATTGTTCCATTTGGATTGGTCACACAGTTCTCTCAATATTCTTTCATTCTTAGAGATCCTTTTTTCTCTCAGTGCCTCAGCTTCTTTGTATTCCTCTTCTCTAGGTTCTATTTCATTTATCGTCTCCTCCACCGTATCCAATCTGCTTTTAATACCGTCCATTGTGTTCTTCAATGATTGGATCTCCAACCAGAATTCATTCCTGAGTTCTTGAATATCTTTCCATACCTCCATGAGCATTTTAATGATTTTTATTTTGAACTGCCTTTCAGGGAGAGTCATAAGGTCCATATCATTTAAATCTTTCTCAGGAGTTGTATTCATAATTTTACTCTGGACCAGGTTCCTTTGGCGTTTCAAATTTGTGTATGGCGCCCTCTAGTGCCCAGAAGCTCTACTCACTGGAACTGCTCGGCCCCTGAAGCAATGTCGGGGATTGTAGTGGAGTGGTATTGGTGCCTTGGGGGAGGAAAGGGCTGTTTCCTGGTTCCCGGCTGCTATGCCTGTCTCCACTGCCTGAACCAGTGGGCTGAGCACACAGGTATAAGCCTCTGTGCTTTGGGTTTTTAGTTGCTGTAGACAGATCTTCCCTCTGGCTGGCCTAACACCAGGGAAGGGTTTCCCGGTTTGCAAGCCCGGTGGGGCTGGCCAGGAGAAAGGCGCACTAGTCTGCCTGTCACAGAAGGGGTTCTTGGAGCCGTGCAGGCAGCCAGGGAGCTGGCGCACCTGAAGATCAGAAAACTCCCAAACTGCTGGGCAGAGTGCACCTGGACAATTTTGTCTACCTGTCCTTTCTCCTGAGCATTAAGCTCTGTGCAATCCTTGCCCCTTTAGCAGCCCTCTTGCTAAGGGCTTCTTTGTTAGGAAGTCTCTCAGACTGCCCGCCTTTCTTTTGTCCCAGAGCAGCTGGGTATGGATCCCTGCTTTCACAAGCAGCTGGAATCTTAGTCTCTCCAGGAATTCTGCCTGTCTTAGCTTTCCAACCCCCTAATTACAAGAGTATCATGCAAGCACCATGAAATGTAGGTTTGTGCTCCCAGAGCAGATCCGCAGAGTTAGGTATTCAGCAGTCCCAGTTCTCCACTCCCTCTCTGCTCTGTTCCTGTTCCTCCTGCCAGTGAGCTGGGGTGGGGGAAGGGCTTGGATCCCGCAGGACCACAGCTTTAGTACGTTACCCTTTTCCGTGAGGGCTGCTCTTGTTTCCAGGTGTATGCAGTTTGTTGCCGTCCTCTTTCCTGTTGCTCTTTCAAGAGTAGTTTTAGTAGCTTTATTTTCATATTATATGCGGTTTTAGGAGCAAGCCTCTGTCTCACCTCTCATGCCGCCATCTTTAATCCAATCAACTAATGTCACTGTCTGTGTGTCTTTGAACAGGTGTGTCTGTGAGTGGGTGTGTCTGCGTGTCTGTGTGCGTGTGTTTCCTCTCTTGTGTTCCTGTCTCATTAAACATGATCTGATATAGTTAAACCAGAAAGAAAAACAAAAGGTATCTGCAAGCTGTGCTAGAATTCAGACACATGAGTCACATGTATAAAGGCTGAATTCGTTGCTGAGACCTCTCCTTGGCAACTTCACCTCCCTTTCACAGTCACCGAGCAAGACAAAACAGAACTTTGAAATGAAAATTATTTTGCAAAATATGGTTTAAGGATCAATTTGGAAAATGCCCACAAAACTGCATAACATATTATCTCAGTCTGGTCATCAGGAGCCCCCACCTTCCATATGGCTGAGCGTGTCTGCGGGCCCCTGCACTGTCTTGGCCTCACTACGGCCTAAGCCCTGACCCCCAGTGCTTCCTGTTCACCCGGTGGAGTGGCTCTGAGGCAAGCCTTCCCTTCTCCCACAACTCACTGGCTAAAGCCAGGCCACAAACAGGCCCTTTCCCATGTGGATGCACCAGCCTGCAATTTCCCACAGCTCCACTGGCCTGGGCCCCCGAGCTGCATGGGGCAATCCCTGCTCGCCTTTCTCCTGTTGTGTCTGATTTCCTGGTACAATGCTCTTGTGCAAGGGTGAGTCTTCTCGCCTGCCAGGCCTCAGCTCACCTCCAGCATCAGCGATGGTTCCCCAAGGCCTGCCTGCACTCATGCCTGCTCTTGGCCGACTACTGGCTCCCTTAGTGTAAATTCCAAATTGAAAACTATTACAGAGGCCTGTTTGCCTTCCATCTGCTGTCTGTCTCTTCCTCAAATGTGAGGCCCATGAGGCTAGGAGCCTCTCTGACTGGTCCCCATGGACTCCTGCTGGGAGCCCTGCCTGGACACAAAATGCTCATTAGACATCCAGTGGCTGGTGCCCGCTCTCTGGAATTCCACATCCTGCCAGCTCTGGGCATTTGCATTCCTCTCTTTGTCCCCCCTGAGAACTGAGGAATATATCATCCTCTGCTTCTTATTCTGAGGACTCTGCAAGGCTCAGGAAGCCCTCAGCCAGTGTGCACTAAGTTCATAAAATGTTGGGTGGATCATGTTGTTTTCAGAAAGCATTTGGTAGGCCAGTGGCCCTGGGACCATTATAGGTGTTAAAAAGTATTTTGTGACAGGATGAGGTAGAAGCTAGTGCACATCTTGTTTACGTGAGGATTACTGAGAACTAGGCCATTCCTAGTCCATTCACAAGGTACACCTCTGACCTCCCTGTGGTTTCTCCTACTGCCTGTATCAAAACCAAAGCCTGAAGCTGCCTATCAAAGCATGTTTTCCCTTCTTTGGAAATAGTGAAAGAAGAGTTACATTTTACTCACTGTGTATTGCATTTTATTTACTGTGTATTGCATTTTATTTACTGTGTGCACAACAGATCTATTTTTAACAAAGAATAATGACATAAAAATGAAAATGAAGAATATACAGAGAATATATACGAACTCTGTGCTATTAAATATACTGAGGTGGCAAACCCTGACATCCAAATCTGTCCCACTGTGTCTTTTAAATAAAGCTTTATTGGCAAGCATTATTCATATGTATCATCTGTGGTTGTTCTCACACATCAGCAGATCTGAGTAGTTGTGACAGAGACCACATGGCTCACAAAGCTGTATTAACTCACCCATGCTCTGTCATTTTACAGCAGCAGAATGCTCAACTATCACACACACTAACTGTTTGACTCAAACAAGACAAAATCTGGAGACTCTCTACAATACCACAAATGAAACCATCATCTGTGGTGCCAATGACTTCCTGAAGTGGAGGGAAAATGCTCCAAGTTGGGACCTGGGCTGGGCTCACTGAGGGCAAGTCGCCCAGCCGCCCATGGCCTCGGCGGCCTCATCTGCAGGCTGGCATCCCACAGGGCACCATGGATTTCAGCTCCAATGTGGAGCCAGCATGGAGTCACTAGATGCCCATGGCAACTGGAATATGCCAGGAGCACTGCAATGAACAGCCCCAAGGGACAGCATTCACAGTGTGGTCAGCGCACCTGGTCAGTGTCCCCCTGGAGCGGGTGATGACGCGAGCCATTAAGAGCCACTGTGCCTCATCCTGGCTTCTCTGGGAGCCCCTCTGGTCAAGCCTGGGCTGACGGATGGCCTGCCAGGTTGTATCTACCTGTAATACTTCCGGGAAAACACAGCACTAGCTTCTGTACTAGGCCAGCACCATGCATTTCCTTCCTGCATTTGATTTTTCTGAGACAGCACTTTAACTAACACATCAGCCTGTCTCTGCACAGAACTGCTGACCAGAGCATTCTGTCCAATGCACCTGCCTGCATGGAGAGTGATTTATGAAGATGATGTTCAACAACAACTTGGCTCTAAAGTATTTCTGAGTGAGAATTTGCCAATAAAATTAAACGTCAGGTAGAACGGAGACATGCCAAAAGAATTAAACACAGCTCTACTGGGAAATGCTGGCAGATGTGCAATGCATTTTATTTTTTAAGCAGAAAGAATATTTGAAAACTTGCTCTGGCTGCACCCCTGGCTGTCGCAGTGTCTAAACCTGGGGTCCTATGATTTTCCCACCTACGCTTCAAACAGAGTGAAGTGGCACTGCCTGCATTGCTTCCTATAGGAAGGGAGCCCAGAAATAAAGACTAGGTTCTACTTTTGGTCTATTATCAGAAGTTTTTCTACAGGATTCCTCCCACCAGTACTGAGAGTAACTTCCAAGTTTGGAAAAGCATCTCTGCCCAAGAGGAGTGCAGTCACAGGAGGATCCTGTCCGTGGAGCATGGCGGGTACCCCTCTCACATGGACTGGATGCTCCCCATGCAGCCCACATTTTAGAATTCACCCCATTTTCTTTGCCTTTGGTTTTTTTTTACACTTCTTAAATCGAGATGTAATTAAAATATCACAAAGTTATTTGAAGGGGTTGGGTGGTTTCAGTATCTTCCCAAAGCTGTGTAATGGCCACCGCTGCGCATGTCCAGAAGGTCTGCACCACCCGTAAGAACCGTGCCACTACCGCCTGCCCCTCGTCCCACACTCCTCTGACTCCGACAACACGAACTGGCTTCCTACATCCATGTGTTTGCTGATCTCGTCCAGGTGGAATCGCACAGTGTGTGGATGGCTGAGTCTGGCTCCTTTCACTCAGTGAAATGTTTTCGAGGCCCTTGTGGTGTGGCATGGCCCGGCACTTCATTCCTTCTGCGGCTATATACCCCGTTGCCTGAACAGACCTCATTCTGTTTATCCATTCGCTGATGGGTGTGGGAGTCGCTTCCACCCTGGGGCTGTTACAAATAATACTGCTGTGAATATCTGTGCTCAAGTTCTTGTGTGGACACGTCTTAGCTCTGCGGGCATGTCGCCTGAGGTGGAGCTGCCGTCCTATGATGCCTCTGTGCTTGCCTTTTGGTGAACTGCCATGCTGTCCTTCAAAGTGGCCGCATAATGTTACATCCTGAGCAGCTGTGGGTAAGTGTTTCCATTTTTTCACATTCCATTGACACTTATTCGGTCTGTCCCACTGTGGCTTTTACCTGGATTTCTCTAATGACCAACCATGGTGAGCATGTTTTTACATGCTTACTGGCCACTGTACCTCTTCTTTGGAGAAACGTTGGTTTCTATCTTTTGTCTACTTTTAAATTGTGCTGTCTTTTGTTGTTGTTCGGTTGTAAGAGTTCTTTACATATTCTGGATACCAGACTCCTATGGGATATATGTTCTGAAAATATTTTCTACCATTCTGTGGGTTATCTTTTCACTTCAGTAATTGATTGTGTCCTCTGATAAACAAAATATTTTGATTTTGATGAAGTCTAATTTGTTTATTTTTCTTGCGATTTTTACGCTTTTGGTGTCATATTTAAGAAAGCATTGCCTAACCCAAGGTCAGAAAAATCTACATCCAGATTTTCTTCTAGGAGTTTTACAGTTTTATCTTTTAGTTTAGGCCTGTGATCCATTTTGAGTTAATTTTTGTAAATAGTGTGAGGGAGGGCCCATTTGTTTCTCTGTGCTACAGGATTCATATGGGGCTAGTAGATCCGAGTGTCTCATCTTTTTGTTGTATAAATTTGTATATGCATAAAACACAAAGAAGCACAGAGTCCACTTTTATGAACTCTGTGTTGTTATAAATAGCTTAACTTATTTCAGTTTTTGAGAGTTTAAAACAGAAAACACATATATCCAGATTTACCATTCATGTGCAATTGCATCTCCTCTGCTAAGCCCATCTGTTATTGAGACAACAGTCACCACATATGGAACTGGAATACGACAAAGGTGTTTCTCATTTAATTCAGTTCTCGCAGACACCCCTGAAGGAGAAAGTATCATCCCCATTTTCAGAAGTGGAATGAAGTGAAACAAGTTGAATTATTTTCCCCAAGCCTTTAAAGTTGAAATACACACTCAGCATTTCCAGAAACAAGGACAGGAACAAAGGACTGTCATTCACTGAAGCCTCGCTGCCTCCTTTTCAAATCCCTTAGTCTTAAAAGCCAGGATGGCTGTTGGCAACCTCACGCTGGGAAGTGGGGAAACACTTGTCCATCACAGATCTCTCTGCTGCAAAGATGAGCAGGAAGAGGAAATTTGAAAGGCTAC
The DNA here is from genome assembly GCA_029783875.1 of Phataginus tricuspis. Taxonomy (NCBI): domain Eukaryota; kingdom Metazoa; phylum Chordata; class Mammalia; order Pholidota; family Manidae; genus Phataginus; species Phataginus tricuspis. The sequence goes on from JAQQAC010008525.1 coordinate 32,011,155, forward strand.
TAGTTCCAATGCCAGTGAAAGCCAGGATGGCGCCGCGCACTCAGCAGGGGCAGGTGGGCACCAGTCACCCTGCCGTCTGTGCACAGCTCCCGAGGCGTGCACTGAGCAGGGAGTGCCACACCCGTGACCTGCAGCCAGGACGGAAGGCACCCAAGCACACGCAAAGCCTCAAATGCCTCAGGCTTGGCGGGGTGTCCCCAGAGCAAGGGTGGCACACGGTGTCATCACAAGTGGAGACGCTGAGAATGGTGCTCAGAAGACATTTTCATCTTGGAAGGTTTACTTTGAGAACTTGAAAGAATCTGTTAATGTGCATTAATCTCTCTGGATTGGCATCTCTGTTGTTTTATGTCAAAATTGTTTCGTTTAATTGTTTATTTTCCCCCATGGAACAAGCAAAAGGCATCTTCCGGTTGGTCTGTGAAACAGAAAAATGAATTGAGAGTTCACATTAGTGAGGCTCTTCCTCCAGCTGGACGGTCAGAGTGCGCAGCCCAAATGAGCCTCCAAAAGCAGCAGGTACGACGGACAGAAAGTGACATGGGGGCAGCAGCAGGGCCCCCAGCCTGCCTTCCTGGAGCGTGGGGCCCAGGAACCTGCAAGGGCGCCCACATGTCCCCTCTGAGCTGGCTGCTCCCCACGCCTGCTGCAGTGTGCCACATGTGGACGCAGCCACCCTCACGCCACATCCTCGGGCTCTGAGTCCTGGGGAAGGGCAAGGGGGCGGCAGCTCAGAGTCCAGGGCCTGGTCCCGATTGTTGTGTGCCCGGTGCCCGGCACCAAAATGCCCTCCGTTAATTATTGTGTTTTGGGTGAATGAATGAGTAAACAGATGGGGAACTCACGTGCCTCCACATCTGGGTAAGCCGATCAGATGGACCGACTGAAGAGCCGGTCTCTGTATCAGCTCCCCGCCTCTGTCATAAAGACCCCCTCCATTAAATTAGGCATGAAATGGAAATAAATACGGCTGTTCCTGAAAAACACTATTCTTCTAGGATAGCTTTTAGCATTTAAATACAAATAGTTTTTTAAAAGAAAGAGAGCAAGTTTTTATTCACATTCCCATTCAGGAAAAGTTGTGCTATTTCCCCCATTTTTGCTGCAAATTATGTAACTAATGAAGTAAATATGAAGGCAAGGAGAGTAGAAACAGAAAACAAAACCAAAAAGAGAAAGAAGAGGAAATGAAGAGAAAATCCGTGGCCTATGACCACAGTTCACTCCCTGGGGCTAGAGGGTGAGGCACGTTCCTGCACCAGCTGCTGACACACACCACACCTGGCCCACGTGTCCTGATTTCTGGAACCACCATGCAGCACTCCGCCCCTGCACTGGGCGATCACTCACCCACCCCCCGCTGCCCGGCCCTTTTCCTGGCATGGGCGGCTGGGGATCCCAGGCCTTGACTCAGGGGTCCTCTTCAAGGAAGGGTTCATCCCCGCCTCCCACTGGCGCATCTGGTCTGCACGACATGCACCCACCATCTCACCCTCAACCTCAGCAGCTGAGCTGGCCAGGTCTGGGGGGTGGGAGTCCAGGACTGGCTCTCTGTGCCACCGTGTTGCCTCTCCAGCAGGGTTGGGTGCCCCATGCCCCACAGCTCACCCGGTGAGGCAGTGTGGTCTGCCAAGGTTGCATGTAGGCTGAGTGCCTGTGCACAGGTCCCGACTGGCCAGTGCACCCAGGAGGCAGAGTCCCTGGGTGGATGAAATGAGCCCGGCCTCGGGGTCCCCGCCAACTGGAACCACATGACACCAAGCTGTGGTCTAGAGGGATGGAGAGGTGGCTGTGCACGTGCCCCGACCCCCCTGAAGCCCACTGCCCAGAAGCAGGACCCTGTGTCTGCCAGATCCAGGATGCTGGGCATGTCCATTCCAGGGACCTACTGACATGCATCTGCACTATTCTCACTTTAAACAGTCACTTTTTTACTATGAGCTGATACACATCTTTGTTCCAAACATAAATCTTGGGTGACACGTTCCATCACATGACAGGTCCCCATCATGGCAGCCCATGAAGAGTGCTTAGTTTCAGAGGGAGGCATCCCTGATCTACACACAGTTTGGCTTTTAGACCCTACACATGTGTCACCTGTTCAGAAGCCTCTTCAGGAGGATGGGATCCTTCCCGGCCTCCAGGCTGGCACTGCGGCCAGAGCCCCAAACCCCACACGTCCCACTTTGTCCCCTGCCCTCTCCTGGACCTTGCACCTGCCTGTCCTCACTGGGTGCAGGGCATGCTCTCAGGCACCTGCCTGGCAGCTCTCTTCACCCCAGGCCCCCTCATGAGGTGCTCCTCTCCCTCCAGTCTCCTCAGCCTGGGACACAGTCCAGAGCAGGGATCAGACGGAGGCCCCTTGCTTCCCACAGGACCGGGCCATGACACCGATGGCTCTCCAGGGCCTCACTGAAAGCATTTGCACAATAGTGAGACGGATATGCAGGCCTCTGAGCTGGGTACACCGGGAGCTCAGCAAATGTGCCACGTTCAGCAGCTGCACACGTGCTCCCAGGCCTGGGCGCTCACACCATGTCACACACACCTGTTATTCACACAGTTGCTCCAACGGAAGAACCACAGGGCAGTGCCAGCACCTTCAGACTTGCACGGAAGGCCTGACCAGGGCGTGACTGAGCACCACACTAACACAACGAAACATCAGATCAACAGCATCTCGTTTTGGAAGGCTCTGTGCTTGCAAAAGCAACTTCAGGGCACAAAGTGCCATGGGAAATCCAGATGATTCCTGTCACATGACCTTGCTAGCTTTCAAAACACCCTCACCAACCATGTGAAAGCAACTGGTTGCACAGCTGCTCCCATGCCTGCCAGTCCTGGGCTGGGTGTCCCCAATTGCGCTTGGCCAAGGCGCAGGGGCCACTCCTCGACCGCTGCCTCTCCTACCGCCTCCGCCTATGGGCGTAGGCCCGCCAGCAGTGAGACACAGAGCCTGCTCAGCCCGCCTCGCTCCAAACTTCCAACCTCTGCCTCCTTGTGCCTGACAGCGTCCCCTGGAAGGTCAGGACGCCGCTCACAGCTTTTGAAACCAGAACTTAGCCCCTCCCACCCACGGGCAGTCTCTGAAAGCCGGCAGGGATGTTTTGTCTCACACCTTCCGAGACGCCTGGTGCGGGTGGCTGTTAATGAGTCCATGTGCCCCGCACAAATGGAGAAGTGAGCACAGACTCCAAGCACAACACCTGGGCAGGTCTGGTGTGTTCCATGAGTTAAACAGTAGATGTAAGAAAGGCCTCTCCCAATACAAGAGACACAGCCAAGATGGCTGGGACCATGAGGGGTCTGCAATGCCAGCCACCTGCGGGCTCAGGGATGAAGAGCAGGCCTGGGCCGTGACATCCCTCTCTGCTTCTGCCACAACCTGCTACTGGGTCAGGGCAGCGCGATGCACTGCAGGGAGACACAAAAGGCCTAGAAGGGTGAGGAACCCACCCATCCAGCCAGCCAGCTGGGGCTCTGTGATTCTGTGACTTTTATCTCAGGGTCCCAGTGCATGTGTGTGTCAGAGAGGAATCAGTGTCACCATGAGGCTGGCAGGGGGCTATGAGGCCAGTAGGCTGAGTACTTGATGGACAGAACCCCAGGGTGTCCCTTGTGACTGCACCCCACAGCTTTGATGGAGGCGCTCTTAGCCCCTGGGGATGGAGCAGGTGGCACTCCCCTCCACAGATAAACAGGTCTCAGCAGCCTGCGGGAACATGGAGAAACCTACAAAGCCAGCCACTCGTTGCCTCCTGACCCCCAGCAGGATGACCCAGAACTGGGTGGAACCCCCATAACCGGGGGCAGTGCAATACACAGGGTTCCACTGCTGGAGAAATCAGGACAGACGTGGTGCCCAGGGGCATGGTGCGGGGAGCCCACCCCCTGGAGTGAAAGTGCTGGTGACTCCTGAGACCATGGTCCGAGCCTCCACCTCCTGGGACCCTCACAGCCTCCCGGCCCCTCATGCCCAAGGTTCCTCTGTGACCGGCAGCACTCAGCCAGAGTCCCCTTGGAAAGCAAATGCTGGGCTGCAGTGTGACTGCAGGCCTGCTCAGCCGTCATCAGGGACACTGAGAGGTGCGTCCCAGCCTCTATGCCAGCAGGCCAGGCTGCTCCCACCTGCTGGCAAAGGCTCCCGGTATGGTTTCTCAGGAGTCCCACGTATCACTGACCTCCACAGCCAAAATGGGGTTTACCCCAAGATTCAGCTCTGAGGGTGCTTTCCCAGATGAATCAGCTTCTACGCAAGCTGGCTTACCCTGTGAAATTCAGCCCATGGCTACCCACCGGGAGGTACTGCCCCAGGTGTGATGTGGAGTGAGCTGAGGAGCTGTCCTCACTACACTAAGGCCCCTGGGTCCCTGTAACTGCACCTGACACCATTTAAAGGGCACGGGGGTGATCCGGTGTTCTTGGAAGGAGACGCGTGTGCTCTAATCTCTCACACCCCCTTGACCCTCCAAATGCCAGTGTTTGCTGAACCCTGCCATGCGTCAGCTGTGTATCCCCTCTGGCCTCGTTTCAGCCGCACAGATTTTATGCTCAGCTCTCTGCAGTGACGGATGGCATAAGGCTACGCGCTATGAATGGCTCTAAACCACCCAAGGCCTGAGACGTGAACACGTCCTCACCCTGAGCTGTGGGAATTCTGGTCACTCCCGAGGCTTTGGCCTGGCAGTGAGCCTGGGGGGCCAGAAGCACTGGGGTCCAGATGAGAAATGATGGTGCTGCTCAGACCGTGTGAGATGCCCCCACAGGACAGAGAAGGGTGCTCTGTCAGCAGCCTGACGCCCTGCTTGTGTCCTTCACCAGCTCCCCGCCCTCAGTGACGGGGGCTCTCAGAAAGGGGGTGGGTGGTGGCCAGTCTCCCTCCAAGATGCACTGCTGCCCAGGGGAGGGGCTTCTGCTAACAGGTGGAGCTGGAAGGTGGAGGTCTGGGGGCATGGGCCTAAGAACAGACAGTCCTGTTGTGTGGACCCTCGCTGACTAGACTCAGTCACAATGACAGAGGCGTTTACAAAGTTCTCAGATATTGAAGTGAGGTAATGAATGCAAGGTGCTAAGAAAGCAGAAAACTATAAATGCCAGAAGGACCCTGGTTAAGCAGAGTCGTCTTTCCCACGGTTGAGAAAAGTCTACTATGTTTACCCAAGAGGGCACCAGAAAACAAGATGCAGACAAAAGGCGCACCCCAAGCCCAGCGTGTCACGGCGCGTCAGCAATGCTGGCGTCTGAGTCCGAGACCCTGAATGCAAAAGAGTGTGAGAAAAATGCTGAGATGCGAAATCCAGGGGCAGGACAGGCATGGGGAGAGGAATCTGAAGCCTACACTAATGTGTAAACATATTCTTGCGTGAGGGCAGGTCCGCGTGTGGGAAGGGGAGCAGCAGGTGCCTTGGGGCTACAAGTGTACAGAGAGCACAGCCTGGGATGGATGGGATGGATTACGTGGGGAGAATGCAGTCAGCCCACCCAGACCAGCGTGGACAGTGGAAAACGTGTGTACCTGCAAACTCCATGAGTATTTCACCTTTAAGATGCTGCTGTGGGAATCTGTGGGCCTGCTCATGGGACGTGACTGTGACTCCAGAGTGTCACGTTCCACATCGCTGCATCTTACCTCTGATTATGAACTGAGCACATTTCCTCTGTGTTCCATGACAGTTACTGGATTATCAACAAACAGACAAAAGAGAGTTGGTGATTTTCCACCACATGGTTGAGCCAGACACAAGTAACGCGAGCTGCTCCAACACGTGCTCCTTTAACGCAGGGCTCACGTCTTGGTCTCTAACCCCCAGGAGCCGGTGTCGGGCCAGCACATGCTACACGGATGGCCAGCTCCCTAACTAGTGACGGCCGCATCTCCCCTGGAGGCAATCGCCTCACAGGCAACCCCAGGCTGCAGGTGGCTGAGCACCACCGACCTGTGCACAGGGTGCCGAGCCGGCTGTCTCCACAGCAGACCACGGTTCACCGAATCCTAGGCCCGTCAGACACCGGAAGGAGTGGAAACATTCTAGAAAAGTCAGTTCTTCTCTTACACTGAACTAGAGTACAGTCCTGAGGAAAAATAAATTTTACTCAACAGAAGGTTATTACAATCCAAGAGAAAATCATGAAGAATGCATCACAGGTTAAGTATTGTGTAGGCACTAATAATTGGTGCCTTCTGAGTTACAGATACCGTTTTGAGTGATGATAACAGAGCAGGAAAATGGTAACACTGCTTGCTCATGGAGCTCCATCCCATGGAGAATACTTAAAATAACCTGACCTATCTGCTTACATTCGTCTGGCTGTATGCATGTGTGCAGCACATTCGTGCATGTGGTGCTGAGCATTTATGCACGTGCATGGGTGCATTTTCAAGGTGGATCATCTAAAACAGCAAAAGAAGCAGCACGGTCTCACTGCGTTAAAACCCTCTGGGCCCCACCTGTGCCCCTGCCAGCCCCGACTCACTGTCCCCACAGTTGGGCCTTTTCCAGGATGTCACAGAGTTGGCGTCACAGCATGTGGCCTCTTCACACTGGCTGCTTTCACTCAGTGATGTGCTTTTAAGGTTCCCCCATGTCCTTCATGGCCTGAGACCTCATCTCTCTTTAGCCAGGAATAATATTCCATTGTGTGGATGGGACACAGCTTATTTATCCATCACCTACTGAGGGGCATCTGGGTTGCTTCAAGTCCTGGCAATTATGAATCATGTGCCGGGATTGTGTGGACATGTTTCCAGCTCCCCTGGGTAAATACCAAGGAGTGTGACTGCAAGATGGTAGGTACGAGTGTGTTTAGTCCTGTGGAAACCACCTCACTGTCCTCCAAAGGGGCTGTGCCATCTGCATCCCCAGTATCAGGGAGGCACAGACCCTGCTGCCCATGGCCTCGCTGGCCCTGGGTGGTTTGGGTGTTTGGATATGGTTTGCTTTAAACAAGTTGGATTTAAGATGCTGTTAGACATCAAGGTGGCAGGAGAGGACAATGCCTGCTGACTCAGGAGAGCAGGTGTGGGAGAGAGATGGATGAAAGGTCCTGTAGGGTTTTCCTTGAAGGAAAGAAGAGAATGGGACGGTGGGAAGCAAGTCTGAGATCAGAAGAAATTTTTCTTTGAAGATGGGCAACGCTGTGTGCCATACTGGAGGCAGGGTCAGGGCCCAGGAGGTGGGGCCTGCCCTGTGGAGCTGGGCTTTGGAGAGACCAGGGAGGCTGCAGGACAGCAGGGGAAGGAGGGCGTGGCAGCGGTTTGCAAGGGTAGAGAAGGTGTCAGAAAAGCAGCTGGGGTTCCTTGAGTGGCTAAGGGGAATGCACCAGACATAGGGGCTCCAGGGATGAGGGCGGGAGGAAGCAGGATGGCCGGCTGGTCAGCAGGTGTGCGCCTTCGTGGCCACATTCAGCTGCGCGGGTGCAGGCACGGAGCGGGCTGTCCCCTGGGTGGTTTTGCTCAAAGGCTATGAGACACAGGCAACAGCCGTGCTAACACTGTGGTGTGGGGGACACGCAGGGGCACATGGGTGCCAGGTTAGCTTGGCACACAGGATCTCTGGGAAGAAAACTGCCAGGACCGCAGTGTGGCCGGGTCAGGGGACAGGAGGGAGCTGCCAGCAGGGGCCCTGCGACGGGGATGCTAGTGAGCATGCAGGGGTGCAGGGCGGGTTCCCACGGGCCTCTTGGTTCCTCTGTGGCCTGGCCTGTGGCTGCCCTCGGCCCCAGGGCCTCTCCACTGCTGGAGGCGACCTTATGCCTGCTGTCTTGGCCCACCTCCCCAGGACCCAGCTCAGAGTGGCATAGAGCACACATTCAATGAACATCCACTCTACTGGATCTCCCCAAATTTCAAAGTAGAATTGGCTAACTCTAAACACACATACATGCACAAAACGTTACACTGTTTTGAAGAAAGGAGAGAAATGTAAGATTTCAGAATCACATTTTGGTCTAAAATGACCTTCCAAAAATAGAGCTGGCTTAATATAATCAATTAATGAGACATTCAAAAGGGGGTATTGATTCTAAAATGAAATACCAGTTAATCTCAAGAATTTTTGGAGGCCGGAGCCCCTGGCATACCTCTCTGTGAATAGCGCTAATGTTCTTTCCCAGGAGAATTCCAGAAATTCAAAGCACCATTGAGGATCGACTGACCTCCTCCATTTTTAACCCACAATGTTGCCCAGTCTCCTGATTCCCAGGGACCTGGGCTCACTGGGGCCCAAGGTTTCCACCCAGCTCCATCACATCAGGAGGGTCTGACGGTTACCGTTCTGGGATTTCACTCCGCCTCCCCCAGTGCATAGTTAGCCAGTCACCATAAACAAAGCTCATGTGATTCCTCTGGAGCCAGCACTCTGCCTGGCCCAACCTCAAGGCCAAGAGGCATCTTTCCTGCAAAATCCACAGTAGAACAGCCTCAGAGTTTAATGCAGTTGCTAAACTGATAATTCATTCTTTATCTTGTCCACTTCCTGGAAGCCTCTAGGATGTTGCTCAGCCAAAGGGAAAATCATTGGCATGCTCGGGGCAATCATCTATTTCCTGCGTTTTCCTATAGCTCCAGAACATGAAAATCCAAATATTTAAGTAGTATTCTGACATTTCCATTTTGTCTTCCATTATTATGGGATGTTTAGTTTATTTTGTTGTTTTTCTGTCTACAGTTTTTAAGAAGACTGAATAATGATCACTGAATTTAGGAAGGAAATGTTACTTGCAAAAAGATTATTATAACAGAAACAGACTCAGATGCACCCATGGAATCCGAATGGCTGTATTCCACATGGACTCTCAGCTACACCTGTCCTAGAAATCACTGTACTTCTGTATAATCTAAGAATTAAAATTCATGGAAACCTACAGAATGGGTTTGTTTGTAATACATATTTGCAATTTTAAGAACCAAATTGGGTTCTTAAAAATCTTATATTTATGCAAATGGGCATGGATATAAGATGTATCCTCCTCATAAAGGGAAAAAAGCTATATAAAATCACCCTGTACAGAATGAACCTCTGTTACCAGGACTAGAATTTGCAGGGCTAAGTGCAAAATGAAAATGTACTTGTTCAGAATTTAAGAATTTCAAACAGCAACAGCAGAGCATTAAACCAAAGGCTTCCAAGTGTGGGGCCCTTTGCACCAATGGATGCGGTGTCCGGTGGATGGGGACTGGAGTCCTGGGGGATGGGGACCTGTGTCCTGGGGGATGGGGCCAGTGTTTTGGGGTCAGGGCCAGAATCCTGGGGGAAGGTGCTGCTCCCAGGGGCACAGCACATAAGATACCACAGCAAAGATGTTAAGTTTCACCTCCTGTGGGAAGTCTTCACTCAAAATTACCAAGCCAGAAACTATTAGGCTAGGCTGGTCAGAAATAAATCTTAAATAATTCTGCTAACTAAAATGATACAAATTTATTACTAGTTCTCACTCATGCTCAAAAGCAGTAGATATATGGCTTTCCAATAAAGTCCAAGCTACTTTCTAAGGAACTCAGTGATTTTCTGTTGCTGGCCATGTCCCATTGTTGGGGACACACCTGCCTCTGGTTCACACAGGAGCAGGACGGGCCCTCTGGCATCTGAATTAGTTTCCTATGTGCATGATACACGTGGTTTACACTGAAATAGCTCATTTTCTACAATCATGTATTATAGCTACCTGGTAAACATGTTCATTCAAATCCACTGTATTTTGTCTTCTTATTTTCTGTGTTTACTGATAAATTTGCTTTGCTTAAAGCTACCATATGGGAGCACTCAATTTACCATGTTTTGTTTGCTCTTTAGTTATAGCATTGACCGAACCACACTTTCAGATTCTGCTTCCTCAGTGCTGTTTTTATGTTTTGTGACATCAATTACCACCGTGCTTCTTGAACTGTAGCCAACTACTTCCTAGTTGCTGTACATTGAATGTTTTGTGCCCTCCCAAAATTCATGTTGAAGCCTAATCCCCAAGGTGATGGAGGAGGCCTAGGGAGGTGATGAGGCCTTAAGGGTGGGGCCCTGAGGTGCAATCAGGGCCCTGATAAAGGAGACCCCTGGGTCCCCACGGCTCCACATGAGCACATGGCAAGGAGATGCCGTCTGTGATCCAGGCCCGGGCTCGGCAGACATGGGCCTGATCCTGGGCTCCCAGCCTCAGAATCAGAAGTGGGGGCTGTGGCTTATGGGCCCCCATGTGGGGTTTATAAGCCCCTGCCTGTGGTTTATAGGCCCCATGTGTGCACTCTTACCGGAGCCAAATGGACTAATACCAGTGTTTGGAGATCTTAATGTTTCTCTCCAGTCAGTAGACGATCACTGCCTCCCTAAGGTCTTGGCTGCCCTACTGACCTTGCAAACACCTTGTAGACCACTTACACGAAGACATGTCTACCCACAAAAGCCCTCCTGGACCACATTCCGTATGTACAATGGAAACTATCCAGCCAATGAGGGCTGTGCCCCAGGTGGCACTCACAGGCTGCTGACCCGAGCACTGGAATCAGATGCCCTGTGCCGTCACTGAGATCAGCCAATGCCAGCTGCCACAGACAGCTCAGTTTGCTGAGTCTGCGCCATGTGTAGGCAAACGGCCTTAGGAACGGTTTCCCCTGATAACTCTCCTTGCATTCCCTTCTACTGTATCCATTTACCCCTGAGAAGGTTTGAGTTTTTCAAGAAGGTCAAGTTCAGCTTCTCTGGATCAATTTTTCACAGACTATAAGCAAGTAGTAGCCAAGTGAGTCGGTGTCACTAACCTATTAAGACCAGGGAGTGAACTGGGACCGGGGACACAGGGATCTTGTGTGGACATGGCATGTCATGGCAGGAAGTGGAGTGGCCGGGTGGGCTTCGTGCAGTGTTCAAGATAAACTGAACATATCCATGAGGGATGAAACACACATGGAACATTTCAGATTCTGCACACGAGTCAAATGCGCTCTTAGTTTCATTTAAAACTGGGGCTTCATTGTATGAAGATGGATGGTAAAATTCATGCTGATGATTAAAATTTTAAGTTGTTGTTAGGATGACACTAAAGAGCAAACAATACTAAGACAAGCCAGGAGACCCAGAAGAGAGGAAAAGCCAGCTATTTTCTGCTCTTCAGGGCATGTTTTTCCTGCTTATTGAACAACAGAGCCCTGGAAAGTAGGGAGTAGTCCCAAAATGGAGCTCACAGTCTCAGGCTGTCCAGCTTACTGGGGAGGATGGGAGGGTAGCACCCATAAATAAACTGCTGTATGGCAACACAGCAGTGGGGAGCCACTCTGGGGAACATGTCTGGAAAGCTGAGTCTGTGGGGGGAAACTCCACAAGCCGATAGGGATAATGGGATACTGTAATTTAACACTTTAATTTCCTTAAGAAAACATCTGCCTTTGGCCATGTTCATCAGCAAGGTGCACCCCATGGTTGCTGTGACCCTCCTGCCCACAGGGGCTCAGGCACCCATGTGCCAGCCCTGTGGGGGGCTCCTCAGTGTGGGCTCTTTGTGAAACACATGTCCTCTTGGTCCATTCAGGGGACATCCCCATTGCCCAGATAAAAGAAAAGGCTAGTAATGTCTAATTTGGGCTGCACTAGCAATTTATGCATATGAAACCGGTAAAAAAAAAAAATTCATCAAACATCCCAAATCTTGAACCTATGGAAGAGAACAGAGCTCACTTAGACTGCAGGTAGTCCCGGCATTGGCTGGAGAACAGCAGGGCCGGCCCCAAGGCCCACTGTGCAGCGGGAGTACCCTGGCGACTCAGTGGCAGGTTTGAGACCCTTTGTGTTCCGGCTCTTCGGTGAAAGGAAGCAAGTCAGCCCCTTACTTCATCGGGCTGTCAAGGAAAGTGAGGAATTCCAATCCCTACTTCTGCTTCACTGGTATTATGGGGAGAAAGACAGGACAAGAAAATCTACCTGAGTATCTCGCATGTATTAGTTCTCAATAATTAAGAGATTGATAAGTGGCTAAAAACGATGCAGCTTAAGAAAGCAGGAATTAACCCTGGTCCAAAGAATTTTTGAGAGCATAATACATTTTTTCCTCCATGTCATAAAATCTGGGAAAAAACCTTTTATTGAAAGTGGATATAATATTGTGCCATAGATAATTTTACATTTACAGCAGCATGCTAACTAACACCTTGCAATTCCCTTGGAAGAATGTGCTTGTGACATACAGCAACATGTGCTGGATGAGCAGCATGGAATAATCAACGACGGACACATAAAGTGAAAAGGGCCACGGTCCCCTCCACATAATTCTCTCACAGTTTTGCAACATCAAAGCAGAGGTGTACAGTCAGTACAGACGGGACAGGCCGAGAACATTCCACAAGCCACCGCACTGGAATGCCATGGTTACTGAATTACAGACATCATCTGTTGTTACTCGGCTGAACAGAGGTCTGCCCTGATTTAGGAAAGGTTAAACAGCAGAAGGACACAGTGTAGCTGCAATGGGGAATAGTCAAAACACGGGCGGGGAGGTGGGAGGGTAGCACCCACCTCCCCAGTTAACACTTCTCATCTGACCAAGCCCCAGGTTCCCAAAGGCCAGACATCATTTCTGGTCTTTCTTGCTGGATATTATGGCAGAAATTCACAAAACAATGCATCCGACGTAAGCATGCAGCAGTTCTTCACTCTGCTAAAGCCTCCACTCACGTTAATCCTATAAAATAACTGGGCTCTTTGGAAAGCGGCAGGGCATACATAACAAATAATTTAGAAACCCTTAATTAATGCAAAGCTGTCTGCTAAAGACAGGCCTGATTAGGGAATAAACAGCCTGTGAAGTTTTTACCCCCCAAAGTGCTCAATGAAAAGCTGTCTTAGGTTTCAAAGACAGCAACGTGATCAACTGAGCAGAGGCAGGATGCCAGGCTTCGTGGGCGAGTTTGTGGCTGTTCTAGAAAACGGCACCGGGAAGACAATTTGGCCAACCAGAGTGACATGACCGCAGCCCCGCCTCCCCCCCCCACCCACCATCTGGCATCTCTGTCCTGCAGCACCCGCCTGCCTGGAAGGGGTGACCAGGCAGGACAATCTCCCTTTCTCCCTGTAGGGGCTCCAGGACCCCAGACAGAGGAGCAAGTGCTGGCTTCACTGTCTCAGCCCTCGGGGCTACAGCCGTATGTCATGGTTGTCTACAAAGAGTCTAAAAGATTTTTAGTTCAATTTAACACAACCAACATTCATTACATATCCATTCTGTTTGGCATGAAGGAGACAACAGTGAATTTTCAAAAAAATAAAAGAACCCTACCTTCCAGGAGTTCATCGTCTACAAAGTGAGGCAGACATGTAAAATAATAATAAACAATTATCATTATTATATGTTGCAATGAATGAAACAGCATACACGTCTAGACATACATATAAAAGTTAAAGGAGTGATAACTCAGCTCAGACCCTAGTCCAGCAGGCGGTACCTGATCTCCCTATCAGTGAGGGAGACTAGTTTCCCAGGATAGGAAATGTGGGGAGACCATTTCAGGCCGAAGAAACAGCACTGTGCTGAGCCGCAGGGGTACAAAGCAACATGCTGATCGCTAATGCATTTCCCAGGCATATTTCCTTATTATTAACTCTCCTAATTTGCCTCAGTTGCATTTATAGTGGCAAGGAATGAGTATTTTAAGTTTGACATTTCAATACGCATGGCTTCTCGCTGAAATTATGTTTATAAAATATGAAATATTCTAAACTTCTGTTGAATTACGTATGCCTGAAACATTTAGTGGCTATCCAACTGATCTAAAACTAAATGCTCACCTAATATCAAGTCAGCTCTTTTTATACTAGTTCAGTGTTATCTAGGGTATGCGCTAACCTGGAGACTGAACCAGTAGATGAAACCCATCAGAGATTAGAGCTGTTGTGTCCTAATTCATGGAATCAGAATGTGCTTCCAGGTTTATGTAGGTTCTACACCATGAGGTAAAAGTAAGATGCTTGTACTTAATCATGTCACTTCGCTTAGTTACTTTGCAAACTGAAGCATGTGTCTCAGAACATCTCAATTCTACACATCAAAAATAAAAGAACTCCTATTTACCAGGAACCTGACTGACTACCAAACAAATAACTATGCTTTTTCTTTCTCCCAGAATTCTAAAGTAAGAGAATCACTAAATTTTAGATTTTACAGACAAGGAAACTGAGTCCCGAAGAAACCATGAGGTTTCTATGTATTTTTAAGCATTCTGAAAAGGGCTTGCAATCCCTTTTTAATACAAGAAGTGAATATGCAAAGAGAAACACTCTGATGTAAAAGCCAAGGTCTGCTGGCATCTTGCTGGCCAGGGGAGGTTAGCAGGACACAAGTTGGGAGGTCCCTTCTGTGTAGTCGCTGAGCCCCACACCTTATCGCTTGCACACTACGGCTGCGACCCACCCCTCTGCAAAGGGAAAGGCCACAGAAGGGGCAGACATGGTTTTGCCAGCACCAGGGTGGTGAGCATAGCAGAGAAAGCAGAGAATGTTATCCCTTTGGATAACTGCCAGGAATCTGCATGGCGAGAACCTGGGAGAAGCCACAGAAATGCTTTCCTAACTCCCATCTGACAGGTGGTGACATCTGTGCTGAGGTTTGACCTCGTCCTAAAATCTGTGGGGAACCACTGAACCTGTAAGGTGGCGAAAGGACATAATTAACTTTGCATTTTAGAATGCTGCTGTTGGAAACACACTCTCCAGCTGGAGAGTAAGGAGGCTGATCACTCATAACAGAAATTAGACATTCAAACCTTGATGTACACACTTGATGTGACATACACACTTACTCACTAAAGGAGTAAGGTTTACATTCTGTCAACCTGACAGTGAGCTATTTCACAAGGAAAGCAAACCATAATTAAATAAATTAAATTAAGTGGTACATGCTAACTCCTCAGTGTTCAGTTATATATACCCATGGGAAGTTTTTGCCAAAACCAGGGACGAATACTGGCCAGCTAACAGCATCTCTGTGGTGCAAAAGAGCTTTGAAACAGTCTTAGTTTTGAGAGCCTGCAAAGCTGAGCCTAGTGTAAACTCATTCACACACTGGGTTTTTGCTGAAAGCATAATCTTTGCTCATATTTTGGAGCAGCCCCCTGACTACACCACACCCATGTTAACAGTTCAGACCCTGATACGGGAAAAACCATGGGTGCTGGGTGACGTGCTCAGTGTTGGTTACTCAAGGTGGATATATATTTTAGCAATGCGGATTGAGAAAACAACATCCCTATGCAGATTATGAAAACGAGAGTCTCCAAATCATTTTCATATGCACAAGTGAGTCACCCGACCAGGTGGTCAGGCTGAGTGGCTCCCCCACCTTCAGAGGCCCCAAGCCAGGTGCCTCCTGGTGCCTCCCTGGCTGGCGGGTCAGTCGCTTGCCTGTATTAATTCACTTACTGCTTCGTCACTCATGCAAGAGGAAAGTGGACTGCCTTGGCTTTAGTTAAGTGGAATCAAATGATTAGGAAATATCCTGCTTCACAGACCAGAAAAGCCTACCAGTTAATAAAATTGATTACAACTTTAAGAGGCTTAGAGTAATTATAAAAAATGATTTTTAAAAAGTACTTGTGTTATAGTACTGGCCTTACTTAGTTTGCAAGAAGGTGCCATAATGGAGTACCCCAGGGCTGGCTGGCTTAAACAGGAAACATGTACTTTCTGCCAGTCTGGAGGCCTAAAGCCCAACCAAGGCATCAGGCAGGGCTGGTGCCTCCAAGCTGGGCGGGGGATCTGTCCCGGGTCCCTGGCTTCTGGGGTATGCTGGCAATCCTGAGTGTGTCCATTTTCTTTCAGCACTTCCATGTCATCCTGTTCTCTTCTGCCCATCATGGTTTTCTGACGAGAAACCAGTAATGAGCTTTTAAGATCCCTTTGCGTGAGTCACTCCTCTCCTGCTGCTTTCAATATTTCAATTTTGGGGGAGGCTTTCAATGGTTTACTTATAATGTGTCTTTGTGTTTAGCCTACTTGGAGTCCATTAAGCTTCTTAAGTTTGTAGATTCACGTCTTTCTTAAAATCATTGCCTTTAATCTCTTAAAATAGTGTATCTGCTCCTTCCTCCTCCCCCTTCCGGGACTCCCACAATGCGTATGTTGGTCTCTTTGTCGATGGCCCACTGTGGGCTCTCTTCACCCCTTCTTCATTAATTTTTCTCTGTGTTCCTCAAACTCTAATTTTGGTTTTCCTGAATTAAAGTTTATGGATTCTTTCTTCTGTATGCTCACATCTGCTGCTGAATCTCTGTTGTGAATTTTTCATTTCAGTTATTGCACTTTTCCAGAATTTCTATTTGGCTCTTATAATTTCTATCTATTCTTTTATTATTTTGCTCAAACATTGTTTTGCCAATTTCCTTTAGTTCTTTGAGCATATTTAAGCCAACTGTTTTAAAAATCTTTGCCTAGTAAGTCTGATGTCTAGGCTTTCTCAAGGAGGGTTTCTTTCAATTTACTCTGTTGTTTTGAAAGGGTCATACTTTCCTGTTTCTTTATCTGCCTTTTGATTTTTTTTCTTGTTGTTGAAAAGTGGACATTTGAAGACTATACTGCAGTAACTCTAGAAATTCTTCTCCAGGGTCAGTCATTTTTTATTGTTGACTACTACAGTAGTCTGTTTAATTACTTTGAAAAGTTCATTTTACAAAGATTGTATTCTTGGGAGTATGTGGTCACTAAAGTCTGCTCCTTACCTTATGTCCATTCAGTGTTTTGACAAGTTCCTTGAGTGCCAGGAGCCAAAAATGGAAGACCAAGGAGCAAACAAAACCACTCTTCCTAGTCTCTGCATTTTCCTTGTGCTGAGCGTCCCTCAATACTTGAGCAGGCTTGCGATAACCTAGACTGCTTAGGGTTGCTTCAGGTTTTTGCTGAACATGCCTGTCAATGTGGGTATACATATGGCATTCTAAATTCCCCTGTCAAACAGACGCTTTTAAAAAAAATTGTGGCAAAATATATGTAGCAAAAAAAAAATTTGGCAAATTGGTGGGGTGAGGACAAATAAAAGTTCCACAAAGATTTCTTACCATTTTTAAGTTGCCTTTTTCCTGATTAAGCATTTGACAAAACTGGCCTTTTCTGCTTGTTTTTGATGTTTCTATGGGTGGGCTGGCACTCGCTCCTGCCCAGGCCACCATTTTGCTGATACCACAGCTATGCATCTTACATGTCCCTTCAGAGATGCTGTATCGGTCACAGGGGCAGGGGTGTTACTAAGACCTTTGCCAGTGCAATGAGTTAAGAAATGTTTTGATCCCTACCAATCTGAAGAGAAACAAAAACTACTTCATAAAATGCTTTTTTTTCATAATTAAAAAGGTTAATCATCTTTTCATATATTTAGAAATCATTATTACATATTTATACAGTGAAATATGCACCATTCAGCAACCTAGCTAAATGTAGTACATATACAAAGAATAATCGGGGTGCCTACCTCAGTCAGCGATACAAGACATGGTCACTTGTTACTTTAGTGCAAAATACAAAACATCCATGATTAAGGGAGGCACAGAGGGGATGAAGGGAGTCACACAGATCACGGGACATTTCCCAGAGGTGCCTGCTTTAAAGTCAGAAGAACTTGGGCATGCGAAGAGCTAAGAGTAATTTCAATTCACCGCTTTGCTACAAGTTCCCTCTGCTCTATTTTATCTGACTTTTACTGACTTCTTCCACTAGACATTTTAGAAGATATATACAGGCAGATACAACTCACTGCAGCCAATTCCCAACTGTCCTGCCGTTCTAGTCAAGGGTCATGGTGAAGAGAAGCAGAGGTCATTCATGAAACAAGGTAAGGGGAACATCCTTATTTTAGAGGCTAGTGGCTTTCAGATAAGGAAAGGAAGGTCTTCCTGTGTTTCAACATAGTAGGGGACCCATACTTGGAACACAGCCTACTGTGTTCTGTGGCAAAGTGAATTTCTAGTTTTTGGTCATCAATATCAATTGATTTCTTTTTTTTTATTTTGGTATCATTAATCTACAACTACATGTGCAATATTATGGTTATTACACTACCCTCTACATCAGGTCCCCCCCACCAACCCCATTACAGTCACTGTCCATCAGTGTACTGAGATGCTATAGAGTCATTACTTGTCTTCTCTGAGTTGTACAGCCCTCCCCGTGCCCCCCAACATTATGTCTCTTAATTGTAATGCCCATTTTTCCCCCTTGTCCCTCCCTTCCCGCCCATCCTCCCCAGTCCCTTTCTCTTTGGTAACTATTAGTCCATTCTTGGGTTCGGTGAGTCTGTTGCTGTTTTGTTCCATCAGTTTTTTTCTTTGTTCTTATACTCCACATATGAGTAAAATCATTTGATACTTGTCTTTTTCGGCGTGGCTTATTTCACTGAGCATAATACCTTCTAACTCCATCCATGTTGTTGCAAATGGTAGGATTTGTTTTCTTCTTATGGCTGAATAATATTCCATTGTGTATATGTACCACCTCTTCTTTATCCATTCATCTACTGATGAACACTTAGGTTGCTTCCATTTCTTGGCTATTGTAAATAGTGCTGCGATAAACATAGGGGTGCATATGTCTTTTTGAAACTGGGCTGCTGCATTCTTAGGGTAAATTCCTAGGAGTGGGATTCCTGGGTCAAATGGTATTTCTATTTTGAGTTTTTTGAGGAACCTCCATACTGCTTTCCACAATGGTGGAACTAATTTGCATTCCCACCAGCAGTGTAGGAGGGTTCCCCTTTCTCCACATCCTCATCAACATTTGTTGTTGTTTGTGTTTTGGATGTTGGCCATCCTCACTGGTGTGAGGTGATATCTCATTGTGGTTTTAATTTACATTTCTCTGATGATTAGCGATGTGGAGCATCTTTTCATGTGCCTGTTGGCCATCTAAATTTCTTCTTTGGAGAAGTGTCTATTCATGTCCTCTGCCCATTTCTTAATTGGATTATTTGCTTTTTGTTTGTTAAGGTGCGTGAGTTCTTTGTATATTTTGGATGTCAACCCCTTGTCGGATACGTCATTTATGAATATATTTTCCCATATTGTAGGATGTCTTTTTGTTCTACTGATGGTGTCCTTTGCTGTACAGAAGCTTTTCAGCTTGATATAGTCCCATTTGTTCATTTTTTGCTTTTGTTTCCCTTGCCCGGGGTGATATGTTCATGAAGAAGTCGCTCATGTTTATGTCCAAGAGATTTTTGCCTATGTTTTTTTCTAAGAGTTTTATGGTTTCATGACTTACATTCAGGTCTTTGATCCACCTTGAGTTTACCTTTGTGTATGGGGTTAGACAGTAGTCCAGTTTCATCTCTTACATGTAGCTGTCCAGTTTTTCCAACACCAGCTGCTGAAGAGGCTGTCATCTCCCCATTGTATATCCAAGGCTCCTTTATCAAATATTAATTGACTGTCAGTGTTTGGGTTAATGTTTGGATTTCCTATTCTGTTCCACTGGTCTGTGGGTCTGTTTTCGTGCCAATACCAAATTGTCTTGATTACTGTGGCTTTGTAGTAGAGCTTGAAGTCAGGGAGCGTAATTCCCCATTTTATTCCTCCTTCTCAGGATTGCTTTGGCTATTCGGGGTCTTTTGTGGTTCCATATGAATTTCAGAACCATTTGTTCCAGTTCGTTGAAGAAAGCTGTTGGTATTTTGATAGGGATTGCATTGAATCTGTAGATTGCTTTAGGTAGTATAGCCATTTTGACAATATTTTTTCTTCCTAGCCAAGAACATGGGATGAATTTCCATTTGTTAGTGTCCTCTTTAATTTCTCTTAGGAGTGTCTTATAGTTTTCAGGGTATAGGTCTTTCACTTCATTCATTAGGTTTATTCCTAGGTATTTTATTCTTTTTGATGCAATTGTGAATGGAATTCTTTTCCTGATTTCTCTTTCTGTTAGCACATCGTTAGTGTATAGGAAAGGAACAGATTTCTGAGTTAATTTTGCATCCTGCCACTTTGCTGAATTCAGATATTAGTTCTAGTAGTTTTGGAGTGGAGTCTTTAGGGTTTTTTATGTACAATATCATGTCACCTGCAAATAGTGACAATTTGACTTCTTCTTTACCAATCTGCATGCCTTGTATGTCTTTGTTTTGTCTGATTTCCGTGGCTAGGACCTCCAGTACTATGTTGAATAACAGTGGAGAGAGTGAGCATCCCTGTCTTGTTCCCAATTTTAGATGAAAAGCTTTCAGCTTCTCCTTGTTAAGTATGATGTTAGCTGTTAGTTTGTCATATATGGCCTTTATGATGTTGAGGTACTTGCTGTCTATACCCATTTTGTTGAGAGTTTAATCATGAATGGATGCTGAATTTTGTCAAATGCTTTTTCAGCATCTATGGAGATGATCATGTGGTTTTGTTCTTCTTTCTGTTGATGTGGTGGATGATATTGATGGATTTTCGAATGTTGTACCATCCTTGCATCCCTGGGATGAATCCCACTTGATCATGGAGTATGATCCTCTTGATGTATTTTTGAATTCGGTTTGCTAATATTTTGTTGAGTATTTTTGCATCTACGTTTATCAGGGATATTGGTCTGTAATTTTCTTTTTTGGTGAGGTCTTTGCCTGGTTTTGGTATTAGAGTGATGCTGGCTTCATAGAATGAGTTTGGAAGTATTCCCTACTCTTCTATTTTTTGAAAAACTTTAAGGAGAATGGGTGTTATTTCTTCTCTATATGTCTGGTAGAATTCAGAGGTGAATCCATCTGGCCTGGGGGTTTTGTTCTTGGGTAGTTTTTTGATTACCGATTCAATTTCGTTGCCTGTGATTGGTCTGTTTAGTTTTTCTGTTTCTTGCTTGGTTAGTCTTGGAAGGTTGTATTTTTCTAAGAAGTTGTCCATTTCTTCTAGGTTTTCCAGCTTGTTAGCATATAGATTCTCATAATATTCTCTTATAATTCTTTGTATTTCAGTGGGGTCCATTGTTATTTTTCCTTTCTCATGTCTGATTCTGTTTATGTGTGTAGATACTCTTTTTCTCTTAATGAGTCTGGCTAGGGGTTTATCTATTTTGTTTAGTTTTTCAATGAACCAGCTCTTGGTTTCATTGATTTTTTTCTATTGTTTTATTCTTCTTAATTTTATTTATTTCTTCTCTGATCTTTATTATATCCCTCCTTCTGGTGACATTGGGCTTCATTTGTTCTTCTTTTTCCAATTTCAGTAATTTTGTCTTTAGACTATTCATTTGGGAATGTTCTTCCTTCTTTAAATAGGTCTGGATTGCAATATACTTTCCTCTTAGAACTGCCTTTGCTGCGTCCCACAGAAGTTGTGGCTTTGTGTTGTTGCTGTCATTAGTCTCCATATATTCTCTGATTTCTGTTTCGATTTGGTCATTAACCCATTGATTAATTAGGAGAATGTTGTTAAGTCTCCATGTATTTGTGAGCCTTTCTGTTTTCTTTCTAAATTTTATTTCTAGTTTTATACCTTTGTGATCTGAGAAGTTGGTTGGTAGAATTTCAATATTTTTGAATTTACTGAGGTTCTTTTTGTGGCCTAGTATGTGGTCTATTCTGGAAAATGTTCCATGTGCACTTGAGAAGAATGTGTATTCTGTTGCTTTTGGGTGTAGAGTTCTGTCGATTTCTATTGGGTCCATCTGTTCTAGTGTGTTTTTCAGTGTCTCTGTACCTTTACTTAATTTCTGTCTGGTTGATCTGTCCTTTGGAGTGAGTGGTGTGTTGAAGTCTCCTAAAATGACTGCATTGCTTTCTATTTCCTCCTTTAATTCTGTTAGTATTTGTTTCACATATGCTGGCGCTCCTGTGTTGGGTGCATATATATTTATAATGGTTATATCTTCTTGTTGGACTGACCCCTTCATCATTATGTAATGTCCTTCTTTATCTCTTGCTACTTTCTTCATTTTGAAGTCTATTTTGTCTGATACAAGTACTGCAACACCTGCTTTTTTCTCCTTGTTGTTTGCATGAAATATCTTTTTCCATCCCTTTACTTTTAGTCTGTGTATATCTTTGGGTTTGAGGTGAGTCTCTTGTAAGCAGCATATAGGTGGGTCTTGCTTTTTTTCCATTCTATTACTCTGTGTCTTTTGATTGGTGCATTCAGTCCATTTACGTTTAGGGTGATTATTGATAGATATGTACTTATTGCCGTTGCTGGCTTTAGATTCGTGGTTACCAAAGGTTCAAGGGCTGCTTCTTTACTATCTAACAATCTAACTTAACTTTCTTGTTAAGTTATTGTAAACACCGTCTGATGTTTCTTTATTTCTCTCCCTTCTTATTCTTCCTCCTCCATTCTTTATATACTAGGTGTTTTATTCTTTGCCTTTAGTTAGTATTTGGATGGTCTGCTTTCTTTGCTAAGATTTTATTTTCTCTGGTGACATCTTTTTAGCCTTAGGGGTGCTTCCCTCTAGAGCAGTCCCTTTAAGATATCCTGTAGAGGTGTTTTATGTGAGGCGAACTCTCTCAGCTTTCGCTTGTCTGGAAATTGTTTAATCCCTCCATCATATTTAAATGATAATTGTGCTGGATACAATATTCTTGGTTCAAGGCCCTTCTGTTTAATTATGTTAAATATATCATGCCATTCTCTTCTGGCCTGTAAGGTTTCTGTTGAGAAGTCTGAAGATAGTCTGATGGGTTTTCCTTTGTAGGTGATCTTTTTCTCTCTCTAGCTGCCTTTAATACTCTGTCCTTATCTTTGATCTTTGCCATTTTAATTATTATGTGTCTTGGTGTTGTCTTCCTTGGGTTCCTTGTGTTGGGAGATCTGTGGGCTTCCGTGGACTGCGAGACTATTTCCTTCCCCAGCATGGGAAAGTTTTCAGCAATTATTTCTTCAAAGACACTTTCTATCCCTTTTGTCTCTCTTCTTCTTCTGGTACTCCTATAATGCGAATATTGTTCCATTTGGATTGGTCACACAGTTATCTTAATATTCTTTCATTCCTAGAGATCCTTTTATCTCTCTCTGCCTCAGCTTCTCTGTATTCCTGTTCTCTGATTTCTATTCCATTAACAGTCTCTTGCATGTCGTCCAGTCTGCTGCTAAGTCGGTCGATTGCTTGTCTCATTTCTGCATTGTCTTTCCTCACTTCCCTCACTTCCTCCCTCAGCTCTTGCATATTTCTCTGTAGATCCATCAGTATGGTTATGACTTTTGTTCTGAATTCTTTTTCAGGAAGATTGTCATTTCCATCCCATCATGTTCCCTCTCTGTTGCTGTCTGGGTAAACTTTATTTGTACCATATTCCTCTGTCTTTTCATGGCGATAGAAGTGTTCGCTGGTGGGTGCCACGTATGTCAGCTGGGCTCTTTAAGACTTTTAAAAAGAAAAAGAAAAGAGAGGAAAAGAAAAGAAAGAAAAGAGAAAAGAAAAGAAAGAGAGAAAAAAAAAAACGCCTGCCGGGAGTAGATTCTGTGAGGATGCTGTAGGTGGCACTGCTGCTCCACTATTCCGCAGCCATGGCCGTGCCGCTCTGCAGGGCCCTTTGTAGCTCTGGCTGGGGTGGGAATGAATGGGAGGCTGCTGATCTCTGTGGGAAGTCTCAGTACGGTTACTTTTTCCCAGTTGCCAGCCAAGGGGTCCGAAATTCCCCCGGACTCCCAGCCTGCTGGGCTGAGTGTGCTGGGACAATCCTGCTTCTCCTTTGGGCCCCTGTCTCTTTAAGACCGCTAAAAAAGTGCGCGCTCTTCTTTTGTCCCAGGGAGCCGGCTGGGAGGTCCCGGGTGCATTCCCCTGCTCAAATCCTGCACCTCTGACTCTCCAATCTCCGATTACCGCATGATGTGTGTCAGTACTCCCGGCGCAGATCACCAGGGCTGGTTATTTCGGGGGCCTGTTCTTCCATTCCCTCCCGGCTCTGAATCCTCACCTCCCACTGGTGCACTGGGGTGGGGGAGTGTTCGGGTCCTGCCGGGTCACGGTTCTGTATCTTACTGGCTTCACGGTGTGCCGAGTCCTCTCAGGTGTAGCTGCAGACTGGGTGCCATCCTATATCTTCTGGTCTTTCTTTTAGGAATAGCTGTATTTGTTGTATTTTCATAAATATATATGGTTTGGGGAGGAGATTTCCTCCGCCCTGCTCATGCTGCCATCTTCCCGGAACTCAACTGATTTCTTTAGACTCCTTCCTGCAGCAAAATGTCTTGGTAGTATCTGCATGTGACTGCTCTCATTAAGGGCACTAAGCCAATTAAATGAGTGTGGTATAATTGCAATTATCCTTGGGGAGTAAACAGCAAATCCTGAGTGAAATGTTCACTTTGTAAGGTCCAAACAAACATTTTGATCTATTTACTGTCCCTAGTGAAATAGCAGCTATTGGCTATATAAACAATTAAACACATAAAATAATGTCTGAGCTAGGAAAAAAAGACTACATTCAGGGATAATTTGCTAACTTGCTGACTATAATCCAGAAAACTGACTTTAGAATTTTTAAAAAATCTATTAATAAGATTATTTTGACCACCAGTTAATTGTGTATTGCTTTGTTAGGGTCTGTAAAGAATAATGAAGGAAAGAAAAAGCACATTTAAAGGCATGAAAACGTTAGAGACGCTCACATAGAAAGCCCTGTGTGATAATAACGGCGCACACCACCAGTCATCATGGTCATGCCATGGGCCAGAGATCGCATGGAGTTCTTTCATACGAAACTTGTATGGATACCCAGTTTCTGAAGGGAAAGCTGAGGCCTGGGAGGGTGAGCACTGACAGAACTTGTCAAGGCAGAGCAGAATCTTGACCAGTTCTTCTTAAGGCCTACACCACTGTATAAACAGTTGTACAATTAAATAATAGGCTTACACATCATGAAAACTGTGAGGAGTTATTATTTTAAGCAAAATGTAAAATAACATGTGATTTATAGAAATAAATGGGGCGACACTTGTAACCCCTGTGAAGTCACAGAAGTAACAGCCACTGTGTATTGAGACTCGCCAAGGGTATCACAGCTCCCCAAGACAGATTCTAGTTTCATTATTTAAAGAAGGAAGTTAAACTCCGGCTCAAAAGTCACGTGTCCTGACCACAGGCTGGAAGGTGGAGCAAGCCTCAAACCCAAGCACCATCTGGCATCAAAGTCATGGCAATTTGACCCCATGGCGTTGACCTGGACAGAACCTGGAAGGACGGTCACCCTTTGCTCACCTCCAGGGCATCTGCCACCATTCACCCTGTTTATCCCCCTGAATGGGAGAAGCCACTCAGGACTCCTCGTACATAACGGTTCCTAGTTAGGACTGCCTGGGCGCCCCATCTATCTCGGAGGGATGTGTATATGGTTAGTGCCCCATATGCTCAGCAGCAACGGTTGCTTGGCTTCTGGTAAACTATTTCCCTTGCATTAACCCATCTTGGTGCATTTCTCCTGAAGATCTATTGCTGTATTAGAAGTACTCAAAGTATTTTGAGAGTATAGTTGTATAAATTTAATTTACTTTATTGAATTAAGAACAACTGCTACTCACTCTTTGACATGTATTTTCTTCTTTTAAACAAAAATAGATTGATGTTCTCAGTTGCTAACCATCACTGCAGTCATTTTCCTGGACATACCACCTCTTTTATAAGCTTTTACTGTTTGTTTTTGGGGCAGGTTGATTGCCATTATTTAGAAATCTTGTTCAGTACTTGCTTCCTGAGGAAAAGCCTGGGAGCCTCAAACCTGGCCCCTCCCATCAGTACAAAGGCATCCCTGCCCAGGTGTCCTTGCTTCTGTCGTGACCACTCAGCCACCCTGCCAGCCACACGCCGTCTTCACATCACGTGCCACACTGGGTCAGGGCTGAGGTGACCAGCCCTACTGCTCCTTCAGGCAGAAGCTGGGTGCCAACGCAGGAGTTCCGAGGTGCAGTTTAGTTCCCTTTCAAGGACACACTGACCAGCTATTGATGTAACCTTTCTTTTGGCTTAAGTTGCAATGTCATTAATATTAAAATGGCCTCTGCATTGGAAGACACAATAAAAATCTCTCTCTGCCATTCAATGCCTGACGTTTGCAATCTGAGAAGTAAGTTACTAGGGAAGTCTGATTGGTTCAGTCATTTTCTAGAAGTCCAATTTCTCCTCCCAAAGGACAAAACCACTTTTCCCTTTTTTTAGGAGTGGGTTAGTTAAAGACACCTTGAAGCCCCATCTCTGTCCACAGTACATGTGGTTCTGGTAAAGGAGAGGCCTCTGGGACATGTCACCAGAGTGTGCTTGCGGTACAATCAGCGCAGACTGTGCAGGTCTGAGTGAGAGCCAGATAGAGGACTCACATAGCCAGGGGAAGAACAAAGCCCTTGCCAGAGGTTAGAGCAAAGTGAGCTGGTGGGGACCACCTGCCTTCCAGTGCTCAGACTCTCCCTGTCTTGGGGTTTCTTGCTGGCCCCACACACCTGTCACTACTCTGTGCTGCGGGGGCTGTCTGGTTGTTTGTGTTTACAAACAGACAGAACTCTACTGATTTGCTCTGAGGAAAAACTGAAACTTTAAAAAGGAAAAAATAAGGGTCAGAGGGCCAAGCAGGTGCCCGTAGCAAGCTCAGGTGCTCTGGTTCCCTTGATCTTATCAGCCAAAATATTAGCTCCCAGTGAAGATGAGATCGGATGTGGGAAACTAAATCCAGGCCGTATTTCACCCAGAGCTGAGGGGCCACTCCAGCTGTTTATTTGTTTCCCTGGGTTTGAGGCCCTGTTCTGTCCCACACGCAGTCCCAGGACGAGCAGACCAGCCGGCATTTGGGCAGCACTGGGTGTCTGCTCTGTGATACGCAACGGCCCCCATTCTTGTCTCTCAAGGTCGGGCCCAACAAGGTGGGGTTCTGGACACCAGGCTGGGCCGTGCAGTCGGACTCTTGTTTTCCCACACTGCCTCTGAGCTCCAACTCTGATTTATTAGACAAACATTTGTTGTGTGCCAGCTGAGAAAGACATAGCAGTCAGCATCTGACAAACGGAACCTGGCTCCTCATTTTCCAGACATCTTGGCAGGATGTAGTTAAACCCTGCCTGTCTGATAGATGTGGAGCCTCGTTCCAGGAACTGCCAGAGTAGGGGGAGGCTCGGAGAGCAGGGGTCCAGTGTGGAGTCGCTTTTCATGCCTTAGCGCCCAGCTCCCCGTGCTGCAAATCTGCCCTCGCCAGGGCAGCTCACATGTGCCACGCTGGCACTGCATCCCCGTTCATATCCTGTCTCCCACCCCAGTAAGACTGTATTTGGGGAAGGAGGTGGTTAGGTGCTCACAAGGTAGGGGGTCCTATTGGATAGGAGACAGGATCAGTTCCCCCCATCAGGACCATGAGCTGCTGCCAACCCAGGGGGAGGCCGCCCCAGGAACCGAATCCGCCGGTGCCTGGCCCGGGCCCCGAGCCGTGGGAGGCGAGCCATGTGGCCAAGCCCCCTCTGCAATGTCTCCAAGGAGTCAAAGCGGAGGAGAGCCTGTTGATTTGATTTACATATCCACTTACTCAAGACCAGTTCTGACCTACTTCACCAGGCGGCCTGTGGGAATTGCAGATGATAATGATTACGATGCCATTTTAGTTCATGCAGCACTTTTCTTCCCGGGAGCTCACAGCATTTTTAAAGAAATGATTTAAAAATACTAAACATCAGGTGGGAGTAGCATTGTGACTCCTAACTTGCAACCGGCATTGGAGGGCAGGCCTTCAAGGGAACATGCTCACATGGGCTCATCTGTTAGTTACTGAGCAGGAAGGAAAGTCTAGGCCTTAGACCTGTGCTTTGCCATATGGAATGCTTTCTTCCTGTGCAGCTTGTGTTCCTGAGACTATCAGAGGAACTGCAGCTGAACAGCATTATAAGATGAGGCCAAGGATGAGAAAGCACAATGTGAGTCTTTCCAGATTTCATACCCGTTCGTTCATTTATTAGGTAGCACAGGAGAAGATGGGGCTGGCCCCACCAACCCACGAGACCCCAGGACTGCCTGCTGGGGCTAGAGCCTCTGTGTGCGGTCTGGGGGCACAGCCGCGGAAGCCACTGCAAAGGCAAGGAGCTGGCTGCCCTCTGTGGCCACTGGCCACGCTGAGCTTGCAGAGGACAGCGCCGAACTGAACACCACTGCCAGTCCTGTTTTCAGTGTGGCTACAGGAAGATTCAAGTTGCTCATGGGGCTCACACTCTTTATGGACAACACTGGTCCAGATAGCCATCTCTGTTACTGTCAACTACCTCCTCTCTCCTTGGGCCATTTTTGGCCTGTGTCACAATGAGGGACCCCATGTTCCACAGCCCGACCACCAGCCCTGTGCAGGTAAGCCCCTCAGTCCTTGTGCTTCAGGCTTCCAGAAAGTGCCCATGCCATGATCCAGCTAGTGAGCTGAAGCTATAACTGATTCTTCGTGAGCTGGACACAGTCAGGAGTGGCTTGCCTCTTAGGGTTATCTCTGCAAATGAAAGGTTTTATTTTTTAAATTCTTATGAAGATTCACTCATATGTGGAGCATAAGAACAAAGAAAAAACTGAAGGAACAAAACAGCAGCAGACTCACAGAACCCAAGAACGGACTAATAGTTACCAAAGGGAAAGGGACTGGGGAGGATGGGTGGGAAGGGAGGGATAAGGAGGAAAAGGGGCATTACGATTAGCAGACGTAATGTTGCGGGGGGAGCGGGGAGGGCTGTACAACTCAGAGAAGACACGTAGCGATTCTATAGCATCTCACTATGCTGATGGACAGTGACTCTAATGGAGTTGGTGGGGGGGACCTGATGAAGGGGGTAGTTTAATCACCATAATATTGCACATGTAATTGTAGATTAATGATACCAAAATAAACTATAAAAAAAATTCTTATGAAGAAACCCATTTGCCCTTCAAATCATCCCATCACTGGCCTCTGACAGGAGAGGCCACTTGTCTGGATGTGGTGCACATCGGCCACAACCACAGAAGCGGCTTGTGGCAGGGTCTTTGCCTAAGCGGCTCTCCCAGGTGCCTCCCTCGAGCTCAACTTGCGTGCTGGGAAGACGGGGTCGGGGCCACAGGATCACACCTCACTTAGTGCCCTCCCGTGTCCCAGAAAGCCTTGTTTATGCCTCACTTACAGAGCTTTCTACAGTAGGAATTATGGCTTCCTGGATCATGGCTGGA
Organism: Phataginus tricuspis; assembly: GCA_029783875.1. Taxonomy (NCBI): domain Eukaryota; kingdom Metazoa; phylum Chordata; class Mammalia; order Pholidota; family Manidae; genus Phataginus; species Phataginus tricuspis. The sequence goes on from JAQQAC010008525.1 coordinate 32,040,227, forward strand.
CTGTGACAGCATCTAGTACAGTATTTAGCACATAGTGTTATGGATGGAGGGAGGGAGTAAATGGATTTATAAATTTAGGTTCCATTACTTTTACCTGATCATTTATAAACATGTTGAAAGAGAATTATCCCCAGGGATCCTCATTGCCAATTACTTTCTGTTTGTGCCAATATCAATTCACGTACACAAAATCTCCTACCAGTGAGATGTGTAACTTAAAGTCCCCAGCTGAAGCTCTGGCTCTTAAGGGGACATCCTCATCCTGAATGCAGGGACAACGTTTCTTCTAACATACATTTATATACATAAATATTAACATTTATTGGCAGATATAGATCCTTCACCAGAAACTGGTAAGGAGCCCTCATTATTTGAATTTCTGTATCACTAAAGTCGCCCTGAGCTCTGTCTGATGGGATCCCAGGAATCCATCTTTCTCCTGGATTATGTGGAAACCATGCAGCAGAAAGAATGACATTTGTGAGGTACCTATTCTGCTCCTGGCACAGTCTGAGGTTTTCATAGGCTTCCTTCCATTTCATCCCCATCAGTCACTCAAGGTCACTGTGCCCTCTAATTATACAGAGAACTCAACTGTGGCTCAGGGACTAAATGGCTCACCCAGTGTCACGGAGCCAACAGGACATTCCTCCTTAAGCCCCACGCTCATAAGCGCCTGACACCCTGCGCTGTCTGTGGGTGGCACGGGTGTGCCCCTCTGCCCTCGGCCCCCAGACGTCTCCCCATCAGCTGCTCTTTGGACTCACTGGACACAGCCCTTTGGGTGAATCTCGATTCCTTAAGTGCTCACTTTGTAAAGTAGGGAGTGAAAAGGCTGTGTTCCTTGCTCATAGGATTTGTCAGAATTAAAAATTCAGTGAGACTTCACATGGATTATGAAACCAGCTTTCATCCTGCTCCAGGCATATATTTATTCATGTAGAATCTCAGAAAGAATTTTTAAAAATGCACATGCTGAGAGGTAGACCATGACAAAAGCTGGCCCCACCCTGCCATCCTCCTTCCTAAACAGGAGAGCAGGGACATCAAATGACAGTGCCTGCATCAGGTGGTACATCATTAGCAACATTTTGGAAGTTACGAAGCATGTGCAACCAGAATTCCACATGAGATTAAAGGCACTGGGAAGTCTCTTAAAGCACACACTGGAATTTATTTGTAAAGTTACAGCTGAGTTTTTGTGAAAGAACTCAAGGTACTGCAAGACCTCAGGGATGTCATATACCCAAAGAAGCGTTTGCTTTCATATGGATTTGTCTTCAAGCTCTTGGCCACCAGACCAGCTGCCTGGTGCAGAGGACAGCAGGCAGAGTCAGCGGCCAGCATTTTAGGAGCACCTTTGGAAAGTGATACTAGGGCAAAGGGTTAAAGCCACTGGGCTAAAACAAGTGGGATGTGGACAGATATTTCCAGGGATCTCACTGAGTCACCGGTAGCCTCCAGAGGCTTGCTCACACTGCTCTGCATTGGCCAGCCTATCAGCAAAATCGGGACAGAGTTTCTCATTGGGACACATGGGTCATGGTGCTTTGTTAATTATGGTTCCTAAAACAATTTCCAGGCAAGCATGGGGAAAGTGTGCCGGGTTGGGGGCCACAGTTAGTCAGGAACCTCAGCTGATGGAGGCTCTGCTGTCCCTAGCATGTGCCTTCCAAGGTTGCCAGAGAGCCGACGCCTCGCTGGTGGGCAGGAAAAGGCAGAATAAGGGAGTGCAGGAGGTCTGTGTCTGGGTTTGGTGGCTCTTCACGGCCACATCTAATACAGGGGAGCCCATGGGGTTAGGGACCAGCTGGCCAATCTCTGCTCCAGTGTAAGACCTGGTTGTAGCTAACATCCCACCTTTTCCAATTATTTTCTTCGCTCTGCTTACTAGCCTCTCCCTCCAATTAAAATGGTTAATTGGCATCTTTATTCTCAAGTGAGTTGCTGACTATTTCATGGCAAAATCGCCATTTGCATTGCAGCCGGTACCACAGTTGGTGCACACTAAAGGCCGCTGCGCAGCACACGCCCCAGACCTTAGAGACTCAAAGCAAAACAAACTTCTATCGTCTCACACACACACGCAACTCTGAGTGGTGCCTTTGTATTTTAAAAGTCTGGGAATAGATAGTAAAAATTCATGTCAGCATTGATCCAGGGGTATCCATGTTCCAGTTGTGCTTGGCCCTGGGCACTGTGGGCTGATGTGACACATGCCTTTTGGAAGGGTGCTTAGGAGACCAAGGGGAGAAATGTGCTTTCACCAGAAACTACACCAAAGTTGGGATGTGACAAGTGAGAGTTTATATAACATGTGGTGTCAGTTACTCATCAGAAAAATGGGGAAAACAGTTCCCAGAAAGGACACTCACAGTGACATCACTGGCCACTTTACACAAGAAAGGGGTGTGAAGCTCGGTCCAGCCCCTGTGGTGTCCTGATGCGACACCTGGTGTGTCCTGACAAGACAATGTTCACTGACCCAAGTGTGAGCTGACCAAGAAGATTCAATTCTTGTGGAAGATGCGTACGCCAAGCCGCCCGCAGTGGGAGAGATGGGAGGAGGGGACATCACCCAACAGGTGACCGACACGTCCAAACTCTGCATGGACTCTGTGAGCAAGGCCGTGTGCGTGAGCCCGGGGCAGACCAGCCACGCCACCCTCCTGCATGGAGGCAACACAGCCTTTCTCTCCGGCAGGGGCAATGCCCCTCAGACTGGCACTTGTTTTGCATCAAAGTCATCCTGACATAGGTAGGTCCTCAGTGTCCCCATTTCTGGAGATAATAAACTATTAGAAAATATGCTAGTCAATACCAACAGCAGAGAGAAATAGCAGCAATATCTAATACAGCAAAAGCCACTCACAAGCGGACAGAAAGAGGCTCTGGTCCGAAGTGAGGGTGTTTGTTTGTTTTTACTAAGGGTGGAGGCAGGCGCCAGTCCCAGTCTCTGGACCCTGAGAGGTCCTGGAGGTGGCAGGCGTGAGGAAGGCCTTCTGTTCCAGTCAGGGTGTGACTGGCAGCCAGGGTGTGACTCAATTTCAGCACAAAGTGAATGGAGAAATACACAGTTATTTCAGGAAAGTTCCTGACCCAAAGAGATAACGGGAGTATTCCCGGTACCATCAACCCTGATGAGATGAGCTACACCCAGGCACAAACGGTAAAGAAAGTGCAGGGGGCCTGTCCCCAGCGGGCTGAGTGTGGAGCCAGCAAGAGGGGCCTGGGGAGGAGGGAAGGTGTGCGGTGCGCATCTAAGGGACAGACGGAGACGCTGAGGAGGAAGTGAGCGTGGGGACTGCTCACATGGGTCCCTTTTATCCCACGATTTGGATAAAGCTGTTTTGTTCAACTCTTAGTCCATTGGTTTGGTGAACACAGCAACACAGGCCGAGTGCCTCCTGGCAGAAACACCTGGACAGAACCTGAGGCACATGGCAGAGGCCACGCAGGGGACACAGTGCACCTGAGCTCCATGCACAGCTTTGTCAGATGGCATGAGGCCAAAGCCAATGGCTCTGAGGAAAGACAGATGCATCCACCGTTACTGCGGGAGGACTCCATGTCCCTCTGTCTGCACTGCAGACACCACAGAAAACCTTAAGGACACAGTGGCCTCAACAGCACCGTGTATCAGCGGGGTTGGGCAGCACCAATGGAGAGCTTCATCCCATAGCACGGAACAGCCTTCTCGGGCTGTACAGAGCGTGTGCAGAACACCTCGGGGCCACAGGCGCACCCTAACAGTTTAAACAAGAATTGAGGCTGAACTCCCTGCTTACCACATGTGAGTGCTGTCTTCCCGTTCCCATTCCACCAGACCTTAGCTGCCCTGGCCTGCACCAGGAAGATGTGGAACAACTCCGTTATAGGATGGGGTCTGGGTCCCCCGGCACCCCCAGCTTCTGCACCCCAGGTAGGAATTCTTTCCTAATACAACCCTGTCATGGAAATGTTAGGATGCAAACCCTGAAAACACATTAGCTGTATACTTGGCCCAAAGAACCCCTTCCAGCTGGCCACCCACACTCAGTAATGGCTCAATCCCTTGTATATGTCACTCTTCTCACCCCAGAATCTACCCCCAGATTAAATATCTTTCTTGAGTGCCATAGGCGGTTGAGAAATATTGAATCAAATAAAACCACTTTAAGACCATCTTTCGTAAGTTAGGAGAGATACTCTCAAATTACATTTGCTACTGAAATTGGAGTCCTGACTCAGAGGCCTTGGGAGGCTCTCCTCTGTGCCTTGTTTGTGCACAGCAGAGGGTTCCTGCACATCCGAGTTCACAAGGGAGGCCGCACTCTGCTGGGGTTGCATGAGCCTGTGAAATTTCAGCTCAGGTGGGCTCTTCTGCAAGAACACTGCACAGTGGAGGCTTGGAGGGTCACCTCAGAGGCAGCAGGAGAAACCACATAAACAGGTCCAAGCAAACCCCACAGGGGCAGGTATTCCCCAGGGTGCACCAGGAGCTTCATGGCATGACAAAGGCTGACTGGACACTCCCTCTGACTTCAAGTCCACAGGAATAAATTCAGCAAGGTATGAACTGTTTAACACTACAAAAAGGGATTTATATTTAATGCCAACCAGTGTGCAGAGGGGTGTAAAGGATACAGAGAGGATATTAAGCAAATCAGACAGTATCAACCACTCAGAGAGATAACAGCAGAATTAAAATGGCAACTCTGAGACTCAGTGAAAAAATCATGTGTTAAAATATGACTTTTACATATCATAATACACTAATGATTTTTTTTCTCTCATTCAAGCATAGATGCTCCCATTTATTAGCAATTATGTAACAAACCCAGTCCTTAAATGCTTTCCGACAAATCCTTGGCTTCTAATACCAGTTACTAAGACATAGACACACTTAACCCCGGAGACCAGTTTCCTTCAGCCCAGGAACTGTCCAGGACCTCACCTCGCAGCCCTGAAAGGCATTCGCATCACCTGCACCAGAGAAGCAAAGCAGCTTTCCATCAGGGTCAAGGAAGGAACAGAAGCAAAGGATTCTGACTTCCTAAGTGGCTTTCTCATTCTGCAGTTCTGATGCACAGATGACTAGATTTTTCTAAGTCCTACTCTTCTTGTTGGAAATCTCACACATTTTCTACAAAGGAAGCAATAAGCAACCAAATTCATTTTAAAGTAAAGGAAGAGTGAACTGCTTGTAGGATTAACCCTTCCTAAACTGAGAGTCATGTGCCCACACGCACATGTGCACCCTAGACCCAAACACAGCCAAACACACACTGGGCCAGGCAGTTCACGAAGCTGTCTGAAATAACTTGCTGTGGGTGGTCCGACACAATCCCCCAACCTAGAGTAGTTAATATGGCGGCAGGCTTGACACTGGGCTTCTTCCAGAGCATGTTTGTGCAAATGAAGGCACTGGCCCAGGTTGTGGAAAACATGCTAACTCCACTCTGAGGATGGCCTCGACACAGAGCTTGGAGCCTGTGTGCACTGTGCATGGAGGACACGGCCTGAAGGTCAGCGTGGATATAACACAACCTTTGCATGTCATGCCTCTGACAGGGATGCGGTTTCCTTTCCATAGGACTGATGGAGTTAGTGTGGCTTCCGCAAACACAAGAGCAGGCTGATGTACACATGGCACTCTGTCACCAGGCAGCAGGAGGAGTGTGTGCTGAGACAAGAAGGCCGGTCCTTTGTGTAGTATTGAAATGGAAACCTTAAAGGGCATTGATGATGTGTTATTACAAGAAGTCCCGGCTAACAAGCCATTTTTCCCTGCTTAAAAAAGTAATGCTTTTGTGTGAATCAGCAGAATTGTTTCCTCAGAAAGATACATCTCCCTGTCTGTGTAACTGGATGGCAGGCTGTTATTACCCATGTCCTGAGACACCAGATTGCCACGCAGCAAACTGTCTCCAGGGTAATCTCCACTCATAAGCATGTTCTGTTCAAATTTCTCCAAACGCTAACCTGAATGCGCAGCCTGACAGTCGTTTGTCGATGTCATTTTTGAATCGCAAGTGAACCCACTGAGAAATGAATCACAAGACCTTTTTAAAAAGAAACATATAAACTATTTTGCCAACAATGAACCCTGAGACAAACTGCTCAGATGGCGGATATCAAGATGCTTAACTAAAAACAGTTGTTTCGTCTCCTCACATTCTTATTCCACTAAGGAAACCATTGAGAAGGTGATTAATGAAATAGAAAAATCTATGACATAAGTGCAAATTTTCATATTACATTTCACATGGCAACTACCTTATCTGGTGAAATTTGTACTATAATAACTGTTAAATTTTGGCAAAACACCAAAACTCAATGGGAATATGGCAACTTGCCAGTTGCTGAGTCCAGGAATTTGGTGCAGAGAGATTGGTAGGCAAACAAAGATCAACAGGAGCGTGGAAGGTCAGGAACAAAGAGGGACGGGAAGAGGCCTTTGGATGAGTAGAACAAAGAACAGAGATGAGTGCACACCAAGGGGCAAACGTCGAGTCTTGGTGGTACCAGGCCTGTCCTTCTCTCTTGGAGCAAATCCTTCTTGCTGTGCTGAAAGCCCCACTGATGTCCTCTCACTGCCTTCTTCTCATGCTGAGCCTCAATTATGCTGATGGGATCCTTTTAATGGGTTTCTCTGTAGCAAGCGAGAGACTCTCTGCTGGGAACACAAGACTGCAATGGCCTGCTCAAGTGCGCACTAGTGACCATAAACCCCTTGCCCTGGAAATGGGGCACTTTGCTACTTGAATGAAAGTCATGTAATTCAGAATGCATGTTGAATCGCTTTCCTGCAGGTCTGAAGAGCAGGCAATGGTCTTCCTAAACAATTTTTCCCATTATGATAAAAGCCACAAACTTGTTATAGAAGATGTAGAATATGAGAAAGAAGGTAGAAGATGACAAGACCCTTTCTTCTTTGAAAGACAATCGCTTTTTATATCTGTGGAAACCTGGAGGATGCTACTTAAAGACAGATGCACATGATAGCTTTTCCTTTGGTTTTACAAATGTTACAATGTTACAAAGCCTCATGTAGAAAGGCTATGTATGATTTCTTTGCATGGCAGGTACAAAATTTAACAACATCCCCTTTGCTTATATAAATAAAATTGCAATAAACTAGCTGCTATTGAAGTTTTTATGAATATTTACTTATTCTCATGGATGAGGCCCCAGAATTAGACTTACATGGCCACAGTGTATGGACACTTTCAATGCTTGTTAGATGGCAAGGAGAATTTTTACAAAATGGAATTGGAATATTCAGTACGTTTTATTAGTATCATCACTGTTACCTACCAGAGTTAAAAAAAAATGCTAAGCAGAAGACTAGAAATCACAGCATAGCAAAGCTGAGCTTCAGGGCTGAAACAGACTGTCTTTTGCACCCATTAAAGTAATTCATCTTTTCAGTAGAACAAAGGAAGATACATTTATATTCTACAGTAACATAACTTGTATTCAGTAAGTTGAAACAAATATGTTGTACCTAAGAATATGCTCTTTCTTTTGTAAGATGAAAGTTCTGGGACTCTGGGCTGAAATGGGACAGTGACAAGAGGCTCAGGTCACGTGTATGTGAACACGTCCAACCTGGTGCTTGCTCATGCAGGGCAGGCCACATCAGATCAGCAGACAAGCTTGCTGCCCACCTAAGGCTTCTCCAGAGCAGATCAGAGCGAGCAGATGGAAGGGGCTCTCCTACACCTCTGTAGGCCCAGAGGGCCCTGGGACGAGGGGGACTTCTGCCCCAGGTCAGCTCCTCCACAGGTCTGGGGGCGTAGATTTCACGACAAACACATGGTGCTGTGGGCTTGTCCGTGTGTGAGAATGAGTGCTCAGAACTGGATGTGTCCGTGTTCTCTGATGTGGCTCAGCCCTGCGGTTCACAGGCTGCCTCTGGGCTGATGCATGACAGCTGGCCCAGGGGAGGAGGCCAGGAGGCGGGATTGGACAGTCATGGAGCACTGAGTGTCCAGCCACCTAGGGAGTCTGAAGGACAAGGACTCGTATCAAGGTCATGAGGACAGGAAAGCCCACGTGCAAACTGCCTTTGCCTGAAACTAGGGGCAGAGGCACTGAACTCAAAACCCAAATCTAGAACTTGGCAAGTAGGAGCTTTCTTTGGTTGTTAAGTCAACATTGCTTAGGACGTGGGTTAATTTTAAAAAACATGATACACATATACACATATTTTAACTGAATTATTTCTGTGTGTCAGGTGCCATGATGAGAGTTCATTTAAATCTAACAACACCCTCAGAGCTGGGCACTATTTTTGTCCCAATGCTGTACAGAAGGCCCAGTAAGGCCAGTTCTTGCCAAAGGTTATGGAGCTCGGATTCCCTGCCACGTCCAGCTGGCTCCAATCCCGAGCTCCCTGGACAGCTTCTGACATAGAAGCAATGGACTTGCTCCCTAGACAATGGCACACAAGATCCTGGAATCTCAGGGGCATGCACAGAACCCTAAGCCCTGGGGATGTGCCCTTCATCCTCGGCAAGGACCCTCTGGCCGAAGGTGCACCGCAGATGGGGAGATGGCATGGCCTTGACCCCTAGCTCCCTTTCCAGCCTGTCCCTGGCACCCCCACATCTGGCTGGAGGGTGGCACTGCTGTCCTGTCCCCCAGCCCCATGTCCCCAACTCAGGACCTGATGGATCCCTTCCCACCTCTGCTGAACAAAACCTTCTCATCCTGCAACACATGTCAGATGTTACATCTCCCATGATGTCAGATGTCACGTCTCCCATGAACGTGTTTTCATCTTTGTGCCATAATTCCTCCTCCCTTTACATACCCATCTCTGAATATCATGTGTCCCTAATTCCTCCACCAAACCGCATCCTGGCTCAACACCTAGAGTGGAGTCTGCTTCTCTGATCTGGGGAAAACAGGCATGTCAATCGACGAAGTGCACATAAATGCATACCGTTGTGACACAGGCAGGTCTTCTCATCTTCCTCAGTTAAATATTCATGGGTTACTCCTAATCTTGAGGATACCAGTGGAAGGGGTTGGGAGTGTGGCCAGACTGCAGCCTCGGTCCACTGCTGGCTCAAATCATTAGCAACAGGCCACACTGAGATCTGACCCTTAGGACTGACCGATGGAGGGAACCCACCCCCAAACCCCCAGCCCTGAAGCCAGTCAGCAAACCTCTGCCATAGCTGAGTGAGAGCCATGTGCAGCCATGGGCCAGTTTGAGGGTGAGAATCAAGTGGGAGGAGGCATGTCCTGGAGAAGCCGGGAGCTGCCAGCCCTGCTGAGTGCCTGCCAGTATCACCAGAGTCTCAGCTTCTCAAAGTGCAGCACGCTGCGGGCTGTCCTCATCCTGGGCAGTGGACGGGCTCCACGTGGCCCTGAGGGCCCCCCCCCCAGTGTCCCTGCCTCCGTGGCACCCCTCCCCTTGCATGTGGGCAGCACTTGCATGCACTTGGCTCTAACCCAGGTTGTGGGTGACACCCGGGACTAGTGTCCCGCCCACTGTGATGACAGACTCCACCCTGCTGGCAGGCGCCTGGTTCTGCGGCACCAGTGCTGGCTTGGAGAAGCAAGCTGCCGCGGATCTGTCAGCCACAGGACATGAGGCTGCCCTCCAGCACAGTGAACATGGCCAGGCATCGCCTCAGACAGGCTGGTAGGTGGGGACGCAGCCTGGCCAACACCTTCATCGTCATCTAGCAGAAGATCCAGCTGTGCTGAGCCCAGACTCCAGACTCACCGAAGCTGATGTAAGCCCGCTGTGTGTGTTCACTTGCCACGCAGCAATAAGAGCTAACCAGCTAGAATTCCAATTTCCCTCCAAAGCATGCTCTCTGAACCTTGGTTAGGCCACTTATTCTCGAGTCATAGTTTTCCACCTAACTTTCATATTTCTTGACAAATCCAGTTAGGATGGGCCTCGAGTTTACATGCCTACCTGTTCACTTGTCTAAGTGCAAGACAGAGCCTCATGCACAGCAGGTGTTATACATGCTACTGACTTGAAATTGAAATGAAGAACAGTCTATAGAGTGTAGAATCAATGAGCCGACAAAGTCACACTAAACCAAAATAATCAAAGTACTTTAAGGGTGTTTTTAAAAACAGCTTTTGAGATTGAGAGCTTCTAATTTAAAATTACTATAGTATTACTGTCAAACCACAGAAATGTCAGGTATCTCTGATCTGCAATTTCTGCAAGTCCCACTTAGAAAACACAGTCTTTTCAGCCTTATTGAGATAGAACTGACATATGCCATTGTGTAAGGTTAAGTGTGGGACAGGATGATTCAATACATTTGTATATTGTGAAATGATTCCCACAATTACCATTAGTTATATTCATAAGCTCACGTTAGTTTTTCTATTTTTGTTGTGAAAATATTTAGGATCTACTCTTAGCAATTTTCAAGTATATGAGACAGTATTGTTAGTCTCCATGCTGCACACCACACCCCGAGGACTCATTCCCCTTGTAAGTGGGAGTCTGTGCCTTTGACCAGCTTCTCCATACACCATCCCTGCCCTGGGAACCACTATGCACCCTCTGTTTCTGGGTGGTCAGCTTTTTTAGGTTCTGCATCTTTTTTAGATTCTAGTGTTTGTCCTTCCCTGTCTGACTTACGTCACTCAGCACAACGCCCTCTGGTCCCTCCACGTTGTCACAGTGGCAGGATCCCCTTCTCCTATGGCTGAGTAACTGCTGCGTGTATGCACCCCATCTTCTTTACCCATCATTGTCAATGCACACGTAGGGGTGTCCATATCTTGGCTGTTGTAAATAATGCTGCAGGGAACACGGGGGGGGGGCAGAGATCTTTTTGGAGTAGTGTTTTTGTTTTCTTCAGGTAAATCACCAGAAGTGCAATTGCGGGTCATATCCTATTTCTTTCTTAGATTTTTTTGAGGACCCTCCATTCTGTTTTCCACAGAAGCTGTTCCCAATTCCCTTCCCACCAGTGGTGCACGAGGGTTCCCTTCTCTCCACGTTCTTGCCAACACGTGCTATTTCTTTCTTGTTGATATTAGCCGTTCTGACAGGTGCGAGTGACAGCTCACCGTGCTCCTAATGTGCATTTCCCTGGTGATCAGCGGTGTGGAACATCTCTTCATGTGTCTGCTGGGCATCTGTACATCTTCGGAAAAATGTCTTTTCAGGTCCTCTGCCTCTTTTAGTCAGATTATTTGTTTTTTTTGCTATTGAGTTGTATGCGTTCTTTATACATTTTGGATATTGGCCCCTTATCAGATAGATGGTTTATAAATATCTTCCCCATTCTGTAGTTTGCCTTTATCATTTTGTTCATGGTGTCCTTTGCTGTGCAGAAGCTTTTTAGTTTGATATAGTCCTACTTGCTTATTTTTGCTTTTGTTGATAGTTTTGTTTTGCAAATTTCTGCAGTTATAATTGATTCCCTAGGTGAACGAAGTTCACTTCCTCCCAACTATTGTTACTTTTCTGTATGTTCTTTCTCCCCATGTGAACCAGAAGAAATCACTTCTGTATAATAGTCATAGGTTTATCAATGTGAAGGCTATTTCTGCACTAATGTATCTCCTGTGTCTGAAATAGGTGAAGGGGATTTAAAAGTCTACACCTGTATCTATACCTCCTATAATCTATGAGAAGACTGAGAAATGAACGTCTTAATCGAATGAGAGACGGAAGTGTTTTTATGGCTTCAATCCTCTCATTGTCAAAGGGTCTCCATCACATGAGTCATTTACCAAATGTCACAGCTGCATGTGCTCAAAATAGGAAGACAGGATGACTGCACCCCTGATTAGGCAGGCAGCACAGATGAAGCATTTCTCCTGAATACAATCAGCTATACAGAGATCTCTTTTCTTTAATAAACCCATGGTTTGACTAAAAAAAAGTTAATTTTTATTAAAACTGTAATGTCATTAAAACCTGAGTTTTCAAGACTCTTTAAGTTGTTGATAGCACTGGTAAATAAAATAGCTGAAGTTTTCCTTTTTTTGAGTTAGCATGGGGATCTACTTGGGATTCATCCATCCTTCCCAGCATTAATTCCTTCAGCCAACACCAAGAAGGTAATTAAATATTGACCATGTTCAGTATTATGCAAATTGCTTGGAGGGCAGAGTCTCCAAACAGTACAGGCTCACTGGAGTCCAGGATCATGCCTCGTAATTCTGTCCTCCTAACCCCTGGATTGTAGGACTGGGAGAGACCTTAGGAGGCAGACAGCCTTTCCTTTTTAATTTCATATCTAAATAAACTGAGAACCTTGGGAATAAGTGGCTTGTCTAAGGTTGTCCAGCTCTTTGGGGGCACAGGAAGGACCGGGAACCCTGTATTCTCCTCTGGTGGCTGGTCTGCCTGAGCACAGCCCCACCTCCCATCTGGTGTGTATTTATCTGAATAATCCCAAGACAGAAGGGCCACGTCTCCTGAGTGCTGGAATGGAAGGAGCCAGTAAAGAATTACTGTTGACTCGGGCCAATTAAGAATCGTCATCAGTGGGTTCTGTGAGCAGCTGACAAGCTCTCATTCCTACCAGCCTTCTTCCCAGTACCCACTCCAGAACCACGTTAACGCCCTTACAGTTCTAGAAAACTTTTCTATCACATGATTTTACAACTCACAGGGCACATCTACTTAACCTTTCTAGGTTGTTATTTGCCCAGTGGCCTGAGGAGGTGGCTACCTTCAATGGATATGAGGAGAATCGAGGGTGGGTGCCTGATCTGATATGACCATGGCTTAGCTCTGCCGGCTCCCGTCCCCGAGCTTTGCCCTGCACCCACCTGGAAGGTCCCACAGTCCTTACCTGCCTGGCTGACAGCAGACACACCCCACTACTAAGCTCAGGAATCAGCCTTTTATAACCATTTCTTATAACCCACCTGCTGTCTGGTAAAACTGGCCATTCTGTTTGGCCACTGCTCGTCTGTAACAGTAAATGCCTGTTATCTTACATACTTGATATATGCGTTTCTCCCTACAAAACCTCCTGCATCCTGTGCTTGTTCAGGATAGCCTAGTAGAAACAGGTTGTCTAGACGTCTCAGATAGCACAATAACAATATCAGTACTCCTGCACGTTGGCAGACTGGGCACCCTGTGTGGGCACTGACCCCTTGGGGGAGGAGAGGGAACATGTGCTATAAATCACTCCTGTGTTCTGAAAACATGTTAGGAAAGTAACCACACTCTGAAATAACTGGATTTCTAGAACTTACCCTAAGGAAATAATCATGAATGATGAATGAGTATACAGTTATGAATATATTTATGAGGGTATAATTTATATTAGTAAAAAGACTAGAAACAGCTTAAATTTCCATTAAAGGGGATTAATCCAATAAATAGCCAGACCAACACAATGGAATGATACATAACCACTAAAAATGATACGTAGAAGCATGTTTAATGCTGTGGAATAGAGCTCACAACTCAGAAAAGGGAGAGTCAGATAATATGCAAAGATGTGGTACCATTCAGCTGTTCCTCGCTTAGGACACACCTGAAAACTCTGCTATGAAGTGAGAAGCCATAAAACGAAGACTTCATTTTATTCACCTTAATGAGAAAATCTTACATAATGTCTCTTTCCAATCTAAGATACACAGATAATTTTCACTGATAGAAAAGATAACAATTTAACAATACAGTTAAGAAAACCAACAGAACTGGGCCATAAAATGTCAGTTTTAATGGTTTGTTATATTTTAAAGTAGCCTTGCTGAGGGGGAGAAGACTTCTTCAGAAGGCGAGGGGAATCAGAGGGTGTCCACCACACATAACCCTTGGGGTCCTGGTCACCCAGCACCTGAACCACAGCATGCTCAGGGGACACGAAGGGTGAGCATGTGTCTGTGACACAGCCGCCCGGCAGGGTGAAGGGTCCCAGGAGGTGAGGTGTGGGCACTCCTCCCTCCGGGGGCCCTCTGGGACACTCCCTATGCAGACAACTGCTCAGGCCACCCCCTTCTCTGGGTGGCCGTTCCAGGACACTCCACTCTGGGCTCCCTAAAAAGCCACGGGGTTCAGATTCACTCCACGTGACACTGTCTGGTCAGTTGTTCAAATGAGTTGAGTCAGCCCAAAGCTTGTGGAGAAGTAGTGCTTCTCAATGGGTTTTGAGGGGGGGAAAGTCATTAGAGCAATTTCTTTTAGAAGAAGAAAAGAAGTTACAGTGATTTCTTTTTGTTAAAAAGAGATACAACATCTCAGGAACCACCTTGGTGAGTTTTAGAGGAAGGAGCCTGCAGACACGGAGCAGAAGCCACATGGCCTGGATCCCGTGGGCAGAGGGCACAATGGTGATTCTGTGTGCATTTTCCTTCATTTTATTTATGGTCATTGTCTGTTGTAGTAAGGTCAAAATATAAAGGTTAGAAAATGGAAAACAGAATTTATATGAGTTTTAAATGGATGTTTCCGAAAAGACTAGTACTTTTTTACAAAAAAAAAAACTAAATAATTTTACACCTTGTAGAATGCTAGAAACATCCTTATGTAATGTGGAATTTGAGACATTTCTCTCTTCTGGATTGGGGATGAAGTTCTAGAAGCCCTAGAATGACAATCACTTACTTCCACCTTTTTCTCATAAGTGTATTAAAAGCAGAGGCTTTGCACTATCTTTTTGTCTGTGTGTCTGCATAAAGATGTGAGGAAGGGAAGTAAGCCCACGAGCATGATGTTCTGATGAATTTCCACAGCACATGGAATTGAGTGTCTGACGAGGGCATGAAATCATCAGCCTTTGCTTCCACTCTGTGTCCAGAACCCTTCAGCAGACACGATTTATGGGACACTCCCTTAGGCTACAGCACTCATCTGTCCTGGTGTTTACTATTTCTTATTAATTCTGTGCCACAGCTATAGGGTATGTTTGGTCCCATCTGCTCCATGACCTACTGCAGAGACATTGGGTTGTTATCTGCCTTCCCGAGCCTCCATTTACCTAACTGGAAACCAAGAGATTTGGACCATGTAGTGTCCAAGGGTTTTCCCCTGTTCTTAGTATTATGATCAAACCTACATGTAACACACCCGGCAGCTGCATGAACCCAGAATGACCCCAGAGCCAGTGCTGGGGTCAGATGCTCCCAGTTCTGATCCAGGCTCTGAGGGGTTGTGTGCGGTGTGCGCTGCAACTTCACCATCCACTTACCGCAGTAGATAAACAACAAGCAGAGGGCAGTAGCCAGAGAGCAATACTGAGTAGGGCCCCACACAGCAGACATGGCCATGGACACTCCAGTTACCCCTGCTGCGTGGAAGCGCCTACAAGACCATTTGCTAAAACCTCCCCATTGGGGAAAGTGAAGAGATCCAGAGCATTGTTCAGTCGGTAATTAGGAGCAGGGAACCCCACAGTGGACCAACACAAATGTCTCCTGCCTCCTACTGCATGTGGGCACTCACATGGCTGCTGGAGGTGGGGGTGCACCCAGCAGACGTCATCTCTGATTTTCTGTTGAGGAGCGGAAGCTCTTTTGGTAGCAGGGGTGGAAGGAGTCTGTGCCACTTCTTACAAGAGTCCTAAAATGTGGAAGCAAAAGGGTCCCTCTCTCTATCTTCTGTTCTCTCCTGAACCCAAAGCGCCTCTTCTCCTTGGAGGCTGAAGCCAGCCCATCTAGAAATCACTCAAATGCCAAATTTTACTATACTCAGGAGCCATTTTTTATGAGACAACAGATTAATCATCATCACTACAATTCAACTCTTGGTTTATGTATAGCTGTTTTTTACAACCATCACTTTAATTCTCAGATTTTCTATACATGCAGAACCATGTCATTCAACCTAATTTCCCTGACACCTAGAATAATGGCTGACAGACATGGAATAAAAATACAGAAGTGGAATAATCAAACAGCAAAATAAAGCACGCATGTCACCAAGGACCCCTATATGCCAGACACAAGACTCAACACTGACATTTTTAAAACGGCCTTGAGAGGAGGCATTATTCTGGCCATTTTTTACAGGAAGACCTCAGATTCAGTGAATTCACACAATTTATGCTAAAGGCACAAAGAGATTTGTACCAGAACCTGTTTGGTTCTAGATTGTTTTCCTATTGTTTGTTCTCTTTTTACCTTTTCACACATTTCTTCCATTTGTTCATTTATAATTAGCTTGTTTAATTAATCATCATTCAGCCTGGTAACAGTTAATCTGCCAAAATTAACTATCACGGATTTCAGAAGATGTGAAGGAGAATTATGAATTTGAATAACAGGAAATGGGTCATATCTCATTACAGCTTTGAAAAATTAGTTCCAATCTGCCTCCTTCACCACACATCCCATAATAAGACACAGAGCTTCACTAAAATAGCAGGTCAATGATGCATAACGTCATGGAAACCAAATTTATGCCAATGCAGAATATCTGGAAAATAAAACCCAGACACTTAATCACTTCATTTTATAGACATATACATATGTATAGACACACAATTTTAAGACATAGAAAATTTTAGGATGAGAACATTGGGTTCATAGAAAGCCCACCTTTCTGATTAGTAGCAAACCCAGGATACTGGCTCCTGAGTCCCTCCTCCCACTAGACTAAGAGCTTTATTTCTTGAAACCCAGGACAAAGGAAGGTGTCAAAACAGAAGACATGCATTTCAAAAACAATTTCTGGAAGCAAAACTGATGATTTTGTATCAGTTGGTCAATAAAGCTGTGGCGATCCATCATCACCCTACTGAAGTGCCCCGGCCCGCCCCCACAGCGCCAGTGCTCTGTCCCAGAGAAACACCTCCCAGCTTCTCCCGACTCAGTTACTCTGTCTGCATGTTTTAACAGCTCCGTTCCACTTGTGCGGTGTTGCACAGGCCTGTGGGTTCCCATCTTGGGGACACAAAACTTAAAAAAACAGCGCATGGTCCCCTGGGGAAACCTTAGGTCTATGGTTGATGGTGAGCTGAGCTCAGAAGTAAGGGGTGTTTCTAAAGGGGAAATGTTAGAATAAGTCCACCTACAGCATGCTTGTGGGTCATGCCTCCCTGAAAACTCTCCCCAGCCCAGGAAATTACAGATTGTAGGACCCATGATGTCTTCCACTCACATCACCTCACGTGAGCCTCTCAGCAATGGCTCCATGAAGAGAGAACATCACTAGTTCATTTTTAGGAAAAGGAACCCTCCCCCTAGTTTTCTTTTTGGGTTCCAAGGCCATAAGCCAGGCTGTCACACCACGGCAAAGTCCCCTTGAACAGCATGGTGTCCACGTCTCAAATCCTTGTGAGCACTTTTGCTCATTCCAGGGTTATAGACCGGGTTGTGTGTCATTTGATCACTAGACTGGCTGGGGACAAGACACAAGAGTAGCTCTATGTGGGGGTATTTTCCTTCCAAGGTCATTCTACAAAGCTGCACTCTGTAAAAACAATTGCTTCTTATTCATAACACTGTTAATGAGATAAAACAATCAGAGAAGAAAGCAACATTATGAATACATATCATTAATAATAATAAGGAATTTCTCATGCCTGTAAGTCATTTAAAAAGATGAATACTATCTAAAACCCAGTCAAATTTGTGAACTAGAACACTAGAGCGAGTGTTAGAGAAAGGTCAGTGGTTTGACCTTGGGTGGCTGAAAGGCTATGACAGAGGCCTTGCCCCGGGATGGCAGTCTTTCTAGGGCATCTTCTCTGCACTGTGGAGCCCCCAAGGGCTGCAGTTCCTCCCAGGGTGGGGAACCTTCCAGCTCTTGTCCCAGTAGCCAGGACAGTGTCTTGCACCTCACTAATGCTTGTGAAGTACAGGCAGAAATATGAAGAAAACCAAGAAGAAAGGCCGGAATGAAGTGGAAACAAACGTCACGAGAAGGCAGGGCAGAGAGAAGGAGAGACAGGATGTGCACTTACTCTGAAGCCCCAACACTCAGCCTCGGGTACATTCAAACAAATGAGCCCTTCTGTTTGATCAGGGCTTTTTTTCTCTGTCCTTGGCCTGCCTCCGAAATTTGTGTCTGATGGTGAGCAAGGCGCCCTGTGTCTGCAGACCCTGGCTGAGAAGGAGCAGAGTGTGCAGGCTGCTGGCATGAGTGTGCATGCAAAGGTCCCAGGCAGTCACACACTTCTCTGTCTTCAGTGATGTTCTGGTAGCTGCCATATCAGAAGGAGACTCCCAGAAGAATTCTCACAACGTTTATCAGTGTACAGCATAAAACACAGGATGTGGAAAAGTCTATTCATTTTAACTTGTGCGTAGACATTTCATTCCCAGGAAATAGAAGCACTCAACTCCTCTGTATTTCTGGAGCTTCAGAAGATCATAAGAATTCACTTAAGAATACTCAGCTCTCAGCAGATCAAACAAAAGACACTAAATTTGGGGCACTTTATGCATACAGCAGGAGATAGCATATATGATATTCAAATTTTAAAGCAAAGTATTTGCTTTCAAAGTGGTAACACTGTAACATGTAAGACGAGTGTCAGATGCTGTCCCTGTGTTAAATTTCCCTCTTCAAAATTTTTTTCAGCATTAAAAAGGAGTCTATTATGACTTACTAGGGATAACTCTTAGTTTTTCAAATATGCTTCAAAATGCAACAAACAGGCATAAACTTAGTGACAAGGAAATAGACAGTACTTAACCTAAACATACTAAACCTGAAACCTGATATTTAAATAACTTGGTGACCAAAAATACATTTATTTATTCCTTGAGAAAATTAATGAGGTAAACAGTGCCAGCTAAATGCCTGAATTGAAGATATAGGACAATCTAAAAAATAGAAACTTGCAAATTAGGGTTCATTTGTGCATTAAAAAAAATTTTTTTTATTAAGGTATTACTGATATACACTCTTATGAAGGTTTCATATGAAAAAACAATGTGGTTACTACATTTACCCATTTATCAAGTCCACACCCATACCCCAATGCAGTCACTGTCCTTGGGTGTAGTAAGATGCCACAGATTCACTGTTTGCCTTCTCTGTGCTACACTGTTTTCCCCTTGATCCCCCACACCATGTGTACTAAACATAATACCCCTCAATCCCCTTCTCCCTCCCTCCCCACCCGCCTTCCCACACTCCTCCCCTTTGGTAACCACTAGTTCCTTCTTGGAGTCTCTGAGTCTGCTGCTATTTTGTTCCTTCAGTTTTGCTGCATTGTTATACTCCACAAATGAGGGAAATCATTTGGCATTTGTCTTTCTCTGCCTGGCTTAATTCACTGAGCATAATATCCTCCAGCTCCATCCATGTTGTTGAAAATGGCAGGATTTGTTTCCTTCTTATGGCTGAATAGTATTCCATTGTGTATATGTACCACACCTTCTTTATCCATTCATCTACTGATGGACACTTAGATTGCTTCCATATCTTGGCTATTGTGAAAAGTGCTGCGATAAACATAGGGGTGCATATATCTTTTTGAATCTGAGAAGTTGTATTCTTTGGGTAGATTCTAAGAAGTGGGATTCCCGGGTCAAATGGTATTTCTATTTTGAGTTTTTTGAGGAACCTCCATACTGCTTTCCACAATGGTTGAACTAATTTGCATTCCCACCAGCTGTGTAGGAGGGTTCCCTTTTCTCCACATCCTCACCAACATTTGTTGTTGTTTGTGTTTTCGATGTTGCCCATCCTTACTGGTGTGAGGTGATTTCTCATTGTGGTTTTAATTTGCATTTCTCTGATGATTAGCTATGTAGAGCATCTTTTCATGTGCCTGTTGGCCATCTGAATTTCTTCTTTAGAGAAGTGTCTATTCATGTCCTCTGCCCATTTCTTAACTGGATTATTTGCTTTTTGTTTGTTAAGGTGCGTGAGTTCTTTATATATTTTGGATGTCAACCCCTTATCAGATACGTCATTTATGAATATATTCTCCCATACTGTAGGATGTCTTTTTGTTCTACTGATGGTGTCCTTTGCTGTGCAGAAGCTTTTCAGCTTGATATAGTCCCACTTGTTCATTTTTGCTTTTGTTTCCCTTGCCCGGGGAGATATGTTCATGAAGAAGTCGCTCATGTTTATGTCCAAGAGATTTTTGCCTATGTTTTTTTCTAAGAGTTTTATGGTTTCATGACTTACATTCAGGTCTTTGATCCATTTTGAGTTTACTTTTGTATATGGGGTTAGACAGTAGTCCAGTTTCATTCTCTTACATGTAGCTGTCCAGTTTTTCCAACACCAGCTGCTGAAGAGGCTGTCATCTCCCCATTGTATATCCAAGGCTCCTTTATCAAATATTAATTGACTGTCAGTGTTTGGGTTAATGTTTGGATTTCCTATTCTGTTCCACTGGTCTGTGGGTCTGTTTTCGTGCCAATACCAAATTGTCTTGATTACTGTGGCTTTGTAGTAGAGCTTGAAGTCAGGGAGCGTTAATTCCCCATTTTATTCCTCCTTCTCAGGATTGCTTTGGCTATTCGGGGTCTTTTGTGGTTCCATATGAATTTCAGAACCATTTGTTCCAGTTCGTTGAAGAAAGCTGTTGGTATTTTGATAGGGATTGCATTGAATCTGTAGATTGCTTTAGGTAGTATAGCCATTTTGACAATATTTTTTCTTCCTAGCCAAGAGCATGGGATGAATTTCCATTTGTTAGTGTCCTCTTTAATTTCTCTTAGGAGTGTCTTGTAGTTTTTAGAGTACAGGTCTTTCACTTCCTTCATTAGGTTTATTCCTAGGTATTTTATTCTTTTTGATGCAATTGTGAATGGAATTGTTTTCCTAATTTCTCTTTCTGTTAGCTCATCGTTAGTGTATAGGAAAGCAACAGATTTCTGTGTGTTAATTTTGTATCCTGCCACTTTGCTGAATTCAGATATTAGTTCTAGTAGTTTTGGAGTGGAGTCTTTAGGGTTTTTTATGTACAATATCATGTCATCTGCAAATAGTGACAATTTGACTTCTTCTTTACCAATCTGGATGCCTTGTATGTCTTTGTTTTGTCTGATTGCCGTGGCTAGGACCTCCAGTACTATGTTGAACAACAGTGGAGAGAGTGGGCATCCCTGTCTTGTTCCCGATCTTAGATGAAAAGCTTTCAGCTTCTCGCTGTTAAGTATGATGTTAGCTGTGGGTTTGTCATATATGGCCTTTATGATGTTGAGGTACTTGCCCTTTATACCCATTTTGTTGAGAGTTTTTATCATGAATGGGTGTTGAATTTTGTTGAATGGTTTTTCAGCATCTATGGAGATGATCATGTGGTTTTTGTTCTTCTTTTTGTTGATGTGGTGGATGATGTTGATTTTGAATGTTGTACCATCCTTGCATCCCTCGACTAAATCCTACTTGATCATGATGGATGATCTTTTTGATGTATTTTTGAATTCAGTTTGCTAATATTTTGTTGAGTATTTTTGCATCTACGTTCATCAGGGATATTGGTCTGTAATTTTCTTTTTTTGTGGTGTCTTTGCCTGGTTTTGGTATTAGAGTGATGCTGGCCTCAGAGAATGATTTTGGAAGTACTCCCTCTTCTTCTACTCTTTGGAAAACTTTAAGGAGGATGGGTATTAGGTCTTCACTAAATGTTTGATAAAATTCAGCAGTAAAGCCATCTGGTCCAGGGGGTTTGTTCTTAGGTAGTTTTTTGATTACCAATTCAATTTCCTTGCTGGTAATTGGTCTGTTCAGATTTTCTGCTTCTTTCTGGGTCAGCCTTGGAAGGTTGTATTTTTCTAGAAAGCTGTCCATTTCTTCTATGTTATCCAGTTTGTTAGCATATAATTTTTCATTGTATTCTCTAATAATTCTTTGTATATCTGTGGTGTCCGTAGTGATTTTTCCTTCCTCATTTCTGATTCTGTTTATGTGTGTAGACTCTTTTTTTCTTGATAAATCTGGCTAGGGGTTTATCTATTTTGTTTATTTCCTTGAAGAACCAGCTCCTGCTTTCATCGATTCTTTCTATTGTTTTATTCTTCTTGATTTTATTTATTTATGCTCTAATCTTTATTATGTCCCTCCTTCTACTGACTTTGGGCCTCATTTGTTCTTCTTTTTCTAGTTTCATTAATAGTGAGTTTAGACTGTTCATATGGGACTGTTCTTTCCTGAGGTACTGTATTGCAGTATACTTTCCTCTCAGCACGGCCTTCGCTGCATCCCACAGATTTTGCGGTGTTGAATTATTGTTGTCATTTGTCTCCATATATTGCTTGATCTCTGTTTTTATTGGTCATTGATCCATTGGTTATTTAGGAGCATGTTTCATTTGTGCATTTTATGTCACTCTGCATAAATGTTTAATTGTGCCAGCTCAGATACCAGATGGTATATGCAATTCATCCCTGTTCCACTCTACCATATCATATTTAATAGCTTCACCTCTGATTCTAAATGTAGCTAACAAAACTGCCTTCATTCATAGTAAGACCAACTATCCGAATGATCAGCTTATGCAGCTGACTCAGCATATACAACTACGAATTGCAGAGGGCTCTGCTGGGTACCAGGGGTGTGTGAAGATGAGTTTCCTACAGTTCCTGTGCTCAACATGCTCAGCTACGTGTATGACACTTATTATGCTCCAACAGATATGCAGAGGGGAAGAAAAGTTGAAGGAATATCAAACAAAGTGCACAAAGGGCTCTAGGATGTACACAGGGTGGACAAACATCCAACGGGGAGGGGACACAAGTTTCATCAGGGCTATGGTGTTTGAACTTCAAGTTCTTTAGGCTTTCTATTTGCAGTATAAGCTGCCTCCCCCTGTCTGTGCAAGCCTAAACTCTGCTAAGATAATGTACACAAACAAGTCCTTCTGTACCCCTGGGTCCCTTTCTCTTTGGTCATGAGACTCACACATGTGCGTGCACACACACACGTTCCCCATTCACATGCCTCCTTCCTATGTCCATTCACCCAAGTGTGTTCATGGGGCCTTAAGTTAGTAGGTGGTGACCAGAACATGCAGGCTGCATGCCTTACCTGTAGCTAAATGGGGTTTGGACAAGTTTTCCTTTTGAAAATCTACTTAATAATTTTGTAGATGTCTCCTATATCCAGCATCTTGGTGGCTCATTCTTCTGTCATGTATTCTTGTCCCCGTGAAGTTTCTTTATGTGGCTTGTGATCCTTTATTGTATGTTTATATAAAGTGGGGCAGTTTTTCCTAGGGGAGGAGGAGTCCCATGAGTCCCATACTATCAAAGATCCTGTAGATAATTTGTGGTTTTGGTTCCGCCACGGCACTCAGGTTCTGACAGAATCCTAACCGATTCTGGAGCAATTTTCACATTAATTTCACCTTGTGGTCCTACAATGCACAGGTTGTGGAAATTCAGACTTTCATCCAAGCCTGGGGTATGTCTTTCTTGTTGGTAACTTTATATTCCACTCATGACCCTGGAATGGAAAAAGCTTCCTTTATATTATCTTGGGCCCATATTTTTCTTGTCTTCTCACAAATGGGGAAATTTGTTGAGATTCCAGGTTTTATTCCAAGGGCTCAGTGCTAGCACCTCCAACACCCTACTGCAGGTGCGGCTGGCACCCCTCCTTTGCCTGAGTGTTAGGCCTCCACCCACCCCAAGTCCCCTTCTAGGTCTTGTTTCTCAGGGACTGTCATGGCTTTGAAGCATATCTAATCTCTGGTTTAAAGTTCTTTTTTACTTCTTGGGACCTAGGGGATTTCCTTTCCTTCTTTCATTCAAGCTCAGTTGTGCACTGAAAGCAAGCATTGGTCTACACTGTGCAGCAGAAGGGTCCTGCACCGACTCGGTCGCTATGGTCCTCATGTCCTTCATTGTCAGCGATTATGGCAAACCGAATTCGTGCTCCTATCCTAGACAATACTTCCTGATTTTCACTCAAACACTAACCATGTAAAGGTCCCAGAAGACAGACTGGCTGAAGCGGAGTTCTGTTTTCTCTCAAAGACTAGTTGAATTCTTTAGTTCCTCAGCAACACTGATTTTTTCTAGAATGCCTGGCCCATGTTGAGAACATAAATGCTGGTTATCTTCTACTAACCATCCAAGAATAGCAATCAGAAAATACTATTTTTATCTAAGGCATATGATTAAAAATGTATGATCTCAAAACAAGAGGGGCAGCAGCTGTGGATGAATGGTGACACCCTCCAGCCCCATGAGCAGCGACGAGAGCTGGAGAGGAGGGAAATGCGTCTTTCTAAACCCTTTGAGGCCCAGTTTTCAAAAAGCAATCTTACTATTTTCCCCCAATTGTTGAGAGGTCTTAAAATCTCAGGATGACACATGTTCAATTAAAGTACAAAAACTGTGGAAATTTTCTATTGTTTAGAGTCATTCGTGGGGAAAATTTTAAACATTTGGATTTAAAAAATCAGATATAATGCTTATAAATACGGGAAAAATTCCTCCACTTTTTCTTACTCATAAAAATGAAGAGAAAGGGTAGCATTGGTTTATTCTACTAGTAGTAAAATGTAAGGGTCTGTATGTTGGTCGAAAATTCCAAGAGCAGTATGCAATTTATGTTTTTAAATGATCAAAGGAAAAAAAAATACCAGATTTATAAAGAAAATCTCTTACCTTAAATTTGCTGTGATTTTTTTTAAACCTGAATTTGCTTTTGGACTAGAATTTCTACAAAAGACATTTTCCAAATAATCCAATGTGTATTTATGCCACCACAAATGGTCCACAGCTTTTGAAGGCCTCTATCACTGAAAAATTTTCATGCTAAAATCCATCTTGACATTTTTGTAGCATATTCCTTAATGCCCAATTTGCAGCACAATCACTTATTTTATCTCTTAGTTTTGATTTGGGCTAAACAACATAAATGTAAGACATTGTTATTGCATTATAGTGGATTTCAAATAAGTTCTCCTAAGCCTGCCAGGCATCATTATTCATCTTCCAACACTGGAAAATCTATCTGGAACGGGGCAAACCAAACCATAAAATGTAAACAAAATAGACAAATCTATGAACTGATGTCAATGATCCCCCCCAACATCCATAATTTTCCTCGGGATCTTGTTAAAAAGCAAGTGGTGTCATGTATCTATCAAAGTTTGAGAAGGATCATGCTTGTAAATTATTTCCCTACATTAAATTAATAGTTCATATCATACAAAACCTTCACAGCTACTTGCAGTATCTGAAAGATAACAGGAACCACTAGGAAAATGATACAAATTCAGAGTCTTACTATTAAGTTTTTATGCAAAAACTGTAACAGATGAAATTGCTCTAAATAAATTTTAAACCTTTTTGTTTTGGGGGAATAGGTCTCTAGCAAAGCTAAGCACCAGGTCACTGTACCCCTGCAAACAGCACAATGAATCTGCTAACCGGCATGTTCCTCCACCCCTACCCTTTCCATCAAGCATTCAGAGTTGAATTGTCTGTTTATTCTTGGTAGGAAGAAAGATACTGATAAATAACAACAAATTTGACTCAATGTTTTCATCTCACACAAACACTGTGGTCCAAATGTCAGAAACCTAGTAATGTAGGAAGTGTAAGCAATGTGCTTATTGAAATTGTGATCTTCAGTTTATACATAATTAAAAATTTAAGTTTTCTGAAAAACAGGCCATGCCATTTTAGGGATCCACAAGTGTAGAGTTCTGAGGTCCAGCATCCTGTAAACTTTGTTTCTAGTCTCATTGGCTTGACGAATATTACACCTGAGACAATGCTAATTCTTCAATCTGTATCCAAAGAATCAGCAACCCCCACCACAAGAAAGCAAATCATTAAAATGCAAATAGATGTTCCCCACTTCACCACCTTCGCCCTGAAAGACTGTCGACAGCTCCCTGACAAGAAGGAGAGAGCCTAACAGGCTGCTGCTTTAATCTGTGGGTGAGGCGAGCTGTGCCTGCCCAGATCTAACTTGCGTGTCTATTGCCAGCCTCTGGCTCTGAGCCTTTCTGTGCATCGGCATTTATGAGTTAACTGATAGAAGCTACAGAAGAAATTACTGAACAAAAAAGTTGATTTCAGATTCCATGCACTATACCCAGTCAGATCTCATTTAAACTAATTACTTAAATGATTTAAAAACGTATGAATATTCATGATAGTGCTTTTCATAAAATACAGCGCAGCTGAGACCATGCCATCAGCCTCCCCTCCCTACCCCTAGTCTGGAGCAACCCCATGTTCACGTCTGAGATGCCGCAGTGCCTTCAGAGGACAGATCTCAGGACAGGCCTGGCATTGCCCTGAGGCGGAACCTGGCCCTCAGCTGCCGGGAAGCCAGGCCTCAGCCGGAGAGCCCTCCTAGCCCCCAGGGTCTCTCTGGCTGGGATCACTCTGACATTGACTCAAGTCGGTCTCACTTTGAGTGTTTAAATCGATCTGGGATGTAAAGGGGACACATTTCTTCCCTCTCCTCCTGAGAGTTTTGCACTGTTGAGTGTGGGCTGACAACGTCTGAGATGTGGAAGTTGAACCATAGCCAGCTCCTGTCCAGAGTTGACGCTGGCCGGAGGGGGGGCTAAGTGGCTCTGGTCCTCGGACAGGAGGATCCCACCGTTCCTGGCAGTGCTGAAGGTGGCCGTGCCCTTGAGGTCAGCCTGGGGCCTCTCAGGCCAACCTCAGGTGGTCCCACCACCATGAATGTTCACAGAAACGGAAAGATGGTCTTCCCTAGCCAGATGCCCTGGCAACTCACCCCGATTCAGCCCACACCCTCACCCCACCACACAAGTCCTACTCCTTTGCTGGGACCAAGGTCTGCTCAGTCACAGCAGCAGGAAGCGGCAAACAGTGGAAAACCATACTCCACACAGTCCACACAGCCTTGGCAGAAAACACATTTGTTCATTGAAACAAGTAGACAAGAAAAACACGACGCAGTTCAGCTAAGCAACGATGCGCAAGGCTTGTGTATATGATTCCCCAGTGTCCGCTGCATGCAGAAAACTTTCAACAGTGGGGGCGGGGGGCAGGGAGGCTTAAGCAGGAAGCAGAAGCACGGTGTGCATGTTCCCAGGGCAGAAATGACAACAAGGAGACAAAAGACAAGCTGGGAACTTTGTCAGCCCCACAATGCCACGACGCAGAGGACAGAGGTCCGGAGGCTTCTGCGCTCTGGGGCAGTGAGTGCAGCTTAGCCTATCTCCCCAAGGCCCTTCTGGCACCGTTGTCCCCAGTGACTAAAACAACACGTGCCTGGACCCTGGAAAGCCAGGGCTGCAAAGCGTTATGTTTTACTTAGCAACAAAGCTAAAGACTTTAAAATATAAGTTAATGGGCCTCCTCATGGCTACATCGATGCATTATATATTCCTTAAACAACATACCAAGAATTTCAAAAACGTGAACGTAATATCCCAATTAACCAAAAAATTGGGGAAATAAAATAAAGAGTGTTTGATGGAATTTCCAGGTTAACCCTATATTCACTTTTTTTTCAACTTGGGGCTGAAAGCCTTGCCAGCAGAAATAATTAGGCACTGAGTCTCCTCTCTAAGGAGCCTCCGGGGATTGCTGGACACAGACAGATGCCACCAGGCCGCGCTGGTGAGATGACACCCTGGGTCGGCCTATCTCATGCCTTGAGGCTGATCACTTTCCTGGCCAATTTGCCCCTTTCTGCTGAAAGACTACAAAATCAAACCTGTGATTCATGTCCCCATTAACAGGGGTACCGTGTTCACCACGTTTTCCCCATTCTCCCTTACTAGGACACTGGAACGTATTTCACAGGTCTCCACCCTCACTACTTTGGACCCAGGTAACAATGACACCCTCAGGAGTTCCCCTTGTAAAGCTCCCCCCAGAATGCTTCTCCATGTGCATCCGGCCACATTCAGCCTCTGTGACTGTGGGGGTTCCCCAGATCCAGCCTCTGCCACTCCCCATAAGGGGCAGCCCTGTGAGGTCGACCTCACATGAGTCTCAGCCCATCAACACTGCTGGCTAATAATTTTAAAGTCAAGAAATTCAAATTTCTGAGAGTGACATTTATCATCTGGAGAAAACTGACTGAAATTTCTAAGTCCAGAGCAGAACAGAATGCAGCCGGGCTGTGACGTGAGTTTTCCTTTAGAGGCTGACTCTGCCTGCCTCGGCCATCCTGGGCACTGTTCTGATTGTATCGCCTACTTTTCCATCAAACACCACAGAGATGCTTTTGATTTTCACTGTGCTCTCTGAGAGGCCCGGCCATTTGTCACCACCTGAGGCAGGTGCACAGCTGTGCCCACCTGAGGCAGGTAGAGGAGGGGACACACTCACCTTCTGGCTCCCCGCAGAGGGTGCACTGCGACTCTGCAGACAGAAGAGACAAAGAGAAGCATCAGCAGAGGCTCAGGTTACAGGTACAAACACAACAGCAGAACGAAAGGCAGGCTGCGTGTGCAGCCGCACAGACCACTGTCTCAGTAAACAAAGCCATATCTGACTCAGTACCTAGCAACGCTTGTTTAGAAACAGCTTCCTTATCAAATCATTCATATGTTGCACCTTATTAAGACAAAGATCTCTTTGTCATATGCACACACTAAGTATATTTTCATAACCATATACAACTCAATATAGATAAATTACTCAGCTGAAATAAATGATATATTTAATTTTAATATCTGAACCTTTACTTTGATGACAACTCTGTCATATCTTCTTTCAGACACAAATAATTATGAGCAAAAGTATAACATTATGTTTCAGTAAAAACATTAAAACCTACAAACATTGACAGAGGCCTCAGTATACAGGCCTGTGACTTTGTCTTGGGCCCTGCAGAACAGACAGATGCTCGGATCACAGCACTGGTGGTCACATAGGCCCTCGGGGGGAACACAGTGAATGCAGATGCAAATGGTCCTAAGGTTTGTGCTCTTCGTGGGAAAGAACTCAGACTTTGGGGCCAGGTGGAGAAAGTTAGCCACTGCCCACTTTCCTGAGTAACTTCTGGCAAGTGGCTTAACCCCTCAGCTCTAAAATGGGGATGGTGACATCCCCACAGAGGGACGGCCAGTGAGCGACAATGCAGCCAGGACGGGCGGGCCTACACGGGTGTTCAGAGAGACACTGGCCCCCCTGTACACCAACTCCAAGGAGGCAAGTGCACACCTCCACTGCTGGTAGCAGCAGAGGTTCCCAGAGATGCCGCCTGGGCTGAACCTCACAGGTGGAGTAGGATTTTCAAGACAGAAATATGGGATGACATTCCCTTAGGAGGGCAGTCTTGGTGAGGTGAGAAGTGCCAGGCCTGGGACATGCTGGTGAAGGGGGATAATGTGACCGAAGGCGAGGACAGCTGGGGGCAGGAGCACCCTACAGGGGGTGAGATTCCCTTGAACAGGGTGAGGGGCCAACGGTGGTTTCTGGATGTGTGCGTCACTCATTCTTCAGGGACCAGCAGGTGGCCCAGGAGGGCCCAGGACAGGCCCAGGCAGAGGGAGGGCTGGTGCCCACACTCACCCTGACTAGCAGCGTGTGTGGAAGAAGCGGCAGAAGGTGGGGGTGGGGGCTCTGACAGAGGGAAAGAGAAATATGATTGTTCTTCATGACTGAACTGTGTGAAGCCCTCTGAGTCCAGGAGGCAGGCGGCACCCGGGAGCCAAGCTCTCACCACACCCCTTCACGGAGCAGGCACAAGAAGACAAGGTCGTCATCCCCAAGGCTTTGGCGCTCCTGCCCACCTGCAGTGGGGCCGGAGCACCTGAGGCTCTGATGTGAAGGGGCTGAGCTGGATCAAGAGCTCTGCTGATGAAATGGGGACCTGGCAAACGGGGCCCCAAGCCCTGAAAGGGAGATGGTGGACAGGCACCTGGGGCCCGGCAAGCACACGGACGGGCCAGCATGAGTGAGGCCCCGGCACGGAGCTGCAGGGATCACAGCAAGCACCGGTCCCCAGACACATGCCGCACCCTCGCCGAGCATCTGCGGAAAACAGGAGGAGACCTCACTAGGTGTGCAGCGATGGCCCAATCCGCTTCACATGGGCTTCAAAGACCAGGCTCCCTGTGCTGGCATCTGGACAGGTGGCAGAAGGCCCCCAGACATGCCTGCGGGAGGAGGGGAGGGTGAGCTCGTGTGGCTGCATACCAGTCCAGGGAAGGAAGACCCCCAGGACACACCAGGGACACTGAACAGGGGGACTGTGGGGGGAGCAGCATCTGCGTGGAGGTGGAGCCGCAGCCCGAAGCAGCAGAGTGAGGCCCACATGGCACAGGGATTTCTCCTAGAAACCTAAGACTCTTCTTAAGAAGAGCGGCTGGCTGGAGACCCCAGGAAAGAAGCCCTGGGGTCATGGAAACAAAGTTGGCTTTCCAGAGGAATGCTAAGCCCTGGAATGTGTCTTTGGGAATCAGGATGCCAGGAGGTCAAGGGCACCAGATGCATTTTATTTATCTCCCCCAAACAAAGGGCCTATAATCTATCACAACCATTCCCAAATTTGAGGCCAAGGGGTCCCACCATACAGGAGCCCACACAGCTTTGTCCAACCCAGAGTCCCTGTGCTGCACGAGAGGCTTCTCACAACCACCACACCCCCCAGGTCACGCTAGACCTGGCCTCTGCTGTGCATTAGGGTGAGGCAGGAGCTGACTGCTTGCGGACCTGCCCAAGGACACACACTGGGACAGGAGCCTGCTGTACCGACAAGATGTGTTCTATGTTGATAGGGCCAAGCAGAGACTGAAATCCTTCTGGTGTCTCTGGGAGACACACATGTGTGCAGGGACCAGAAAGGGGACCCCTGGCACCTCCACCACACAGACCAACGAGCTGAGTGGGGTGACCGGCTGGGGACTGGGAGTCCAGGGTGGCACACAGGAGAATTGGACTCAGCCCCTCCCACCCTTGGCATGACCACCCCCCCATCCGGTAAGAAACAAAAACTCAACACGAGGCTGTGCTTCTGGAACTGGCTTTTTTCCACTCTAGAATGCTAACCCGAATTTGCACCAAAACTGACCCACAAATACGGGATTTTCTCAGATTTAATCTATATCACAGGTTAGAAAGCTCAGCATTATGCAAGAGGTTCAAAGCAGTAAGAACGGTAGCAATGGCAGCCCACAGCAGATGCCTTCACTGAGCTCAAACCCCGCCACTCAGAAGCCCGGGAGGGCCGGCCAGCCAGCCAGGGGCATATTAGCTACTCTGGAATTCAAATCTTAGGCAAATGGCATTTAGAAGTCAATTATTAATGCACTGAGGCCTTGTCCTTAAGACCATCATTTCCAGCAAGACCGTTAGTAAGACACTGCTGTATGTGCTCCAGCCCAGGACACACAGCGAGTAGCCCATCTGCACTCCCCCCTCCCTCTCCCCTGAGGGGTCCAATCGAGCCCTCACCGTGAGCTAAGGTGTCACGGAAGGCATGGGAGCTCTGGGTCCTTCCCACAAGCTCATCTGCAGGGAGGTTGGCTCTGAAGTGGAGTTCTGCACCCTGGGGAGCCCTTGAACTCCGTGTGCACAGACCTCAGGAGCCGAGGAGGTCAGCACTCCAAAGCCAGCATGGGAAGGGTGTGCCGGCCAGAGGCCCACTCCCTGACTTGATGGGTCACCATCTGCAGACATTGTCTTCCTCGAGTCAGAGGTATTCCAAAAGTGCCATTTCAGCCCAGACAGTAGGAACTGCTGGCCTACTGAAGGTGCAGACTCTGGGTTCCTGCCTTGGGGCTTCGCACCCTGCGGCCTCTCCTGGTTCTCCCTCTGCCTCGGCATCCAGGATCCCCGACCGGAAGGCAGTGGCCCTCCCAGCAGCCAGGGCTTCACCAGCAGGGAAATGCCCTGAGCACTCTGGCAGAAATCACGCAGAGCACTGTGAACATATGTGTTACAGCTGTTCCTTCTGCCTGGGATGCCCTGAAGGGGTTTCACAGAAAAGCACCTTGTTTGATGGGCCTAAATATTTACCAAATGGTGGTGGGAAGGCTCCCGGGTGTGGATGTGCAGGCTCAGCCCACCTCCCCAAGGAGGGTGGCTCTGCTCCCCCATATGGCCCTGGGTTGCATCACAATGATCACAGGGCTTGCACGTAATAAGTGTCCATGCTTAAAATCATCCCTGAGCCAGCACCTCACATACAATCCTCTGATTCAGTAAGAAAGCTTTGAATCCCGGCTGCCCCATTTGCCCTAGGTCATGTGAATGGGAACACGTGAAGACACCATTCCTGGCTTAGGAGACTTACAAAGAGGAAGGCAGCCAAGACAGGGTGAAATGGATAGAAATTATTACTAGATAACTTGTAGAATGCAGGTGCTTCACATGAACAAGGCAGACAAGGAAGAAACCAACAGCGGCCGGCCTGGAAGATGCGCAAGGGCATGGGTTTAGATGGGTCCGGGGAACGGGGAGTTTTTGAGGGGGGTGCATCTTGAACGGGGAGACAGATGTGAAGGCCCCCCCAGCGTGCAGGCATCAGGAGGCAGCGGGAGAGACGAACACCATGGGGCCGAGCAGTGGCAGGGGTGGGCTGGGCAAGAGTCTCAGAAGTCCTTGGGGATCATTTCTCTGAAAGGCACGTGGCGTGCTTGTTATCCGGGGGGTTCCTTGGAGTTAGCTTGCAGCAGGAGGAGCCCATGGGAGGGTCTTGGCCCCACCACAAGGCATCTCACTCTGCGGCTGTGGAGATGGGGGTAGAGGCGAGAGAGCTGCTATGCTCCGGGATGGAGGAAAGACGTGGCCATGAAGCCTGGGGGCAGAGGCCTCAGTGAAAGCACCCAGCATAGCTTACTAGGCTCTTCCTGTGACTTCACTCATGTGTGTGACGCCAACACTGGGGGATAAATTGGGCAGCTGGCAGTGCTTGGCCCACAAAGGAGTCTCCAAGAGATGAGGCCACCCAGGCGTGGGCTCCCTGCCAACAGGGACACTGACTGATGGTGACATGGGCTGCTCAGACAGGTGCCTCCTGGCTGGCGTGCCTGCAGACTCAGGGGCACAAGGTCCCCAGGCCGGGTGTTCCCACTGACCTTCCCTGTGAGGGAGGCTGACCATCGCCGGTCTTCAATGAAGTGAGGTTCATCTAACATGTGGCCTGGGCCCCGGCTGGGCCCTCAGGCCTGTGCTTCTGAGACAGGAGACCCGCTCCTGCCTCTGCGATCTCACACTGCTCCAGGCCCGGGTGCCAGTGGATCCCTTCCCAATGCAAGGTGTGCCTCCGTGGACCCCGAGGGACAGCCTCTATCTGCATCCCCATTCTCAGCCCTGAGGAACGCCCATTACAAAATATTCACGAGGAAGGGAATCAACTGATACACAGCGGATTCATCATCATTAGCACAGTCACATTTAAATTAGAAGAAGACTATGCTAATTTATGCTGACTGACACAAGATAGAGAAGTTGGGCTGATGACTTTCTGCTCACATGGCCTATGCCTGCGCCTGAGGTAGCCCTGGAGAATCAGCTTACCCCCCAAGCTCTGAGACACGATGGAGAAGCCTCGCTGCTCTGTCCTTGGTGTCTTAATCTTCCAGACAAGAGGGAACAGCTCACCTCTGGCGAGCCCACATGGCGTGTCACCTAAGGGTCACTCTAAACATATGCACAGCGGGAGGGGCAGCGTGCCAGGGCGTGTGAAGTGGTGCACACACACGTGTCTCTCTCCTGTGTTCAAGCACTGTGATAGCCCTGGAGCACCCACACCACGCCTCGGTGACCCTCCAGGGGGTGGGTGAAGTTGACAGCCCCTGGAGGGAGACACAGTGTCCTGGGAGGACACAGGAGCTGGCTGGGGGGCTCTCCACACAGCCCGGAGGAGCAGGCCACATGGCACGGATGCCCCAGCAGGCTGCCAGCCTGGCTAACACAAACCACACTGACTCTGTCATGCTGCCTGGCAAGGCCAACTCCACAATCACTGGGGATGGGACCCATCCCTTGAGGCTTTCCAAACCTAGCGGGACTCTGCAGGAAGCAGAGCTGCGCTCGCTCTGCACTGAGCAGCTGCTTGGCCGAGCTGGAGCTGCTGTGCCCTGGGCAGCAGGCCTGGGGGTCATCAGGAGCACCTGCAGCTGGGCGGCTGGCAGGGTGACTGAGTGGACCTCCGCGTTGGCGTGCCATGCCAGCTGCACTGATGTGTGTGTCCTACCCCTCCTCTGCCTGGGGCAGTGGTAATGGGGGAAGGCACACTGCTCAGTCCTTCCTCCCTGGGCCCCAAAGCAGTGCACAAAGCTCAGCAATGAGGGCTGCTCCATCTAGGAGCCAAGTGTCAGCCAGCCTTTGGAGGCAGTGGAGAGCGGGGTCCAGCTGCCGGACGACACGTGACCAAGGCACCGCGGAGACTGCCAGCACCTCTCTGACAAGCAAGCACCAGGAGGGCAGGACCCTCTGCGAAGGCCTTGTGGATGGGCCTCCCTCACCAAGTATATGATGGGGCACGCGAGTGCATGGGATGGCTCTGTGACAGCACGTGCCATGGGACAACATGGCTATGTGACAGTGTATGACCTATCATGACACAGCTGTTTGACAGTATGACCCTAGGCCATCATGTGTATATGATAACATGACTAGATGACATCACACATATTTAACACAACCATACATCATGCATGTATGAACACAATACCACATGACAGCATGCATATGGACCAGGCATTAAGTAGGTGATATGCACAACGTCATGCAATGGGTATCATCACCAGGTGTATCAACAATATAGCATTGCATGGGTAGGTACAGGAGAGAGGAATACGAAATGAAATTCTCAGAAACATGTTAAATTTATTTGCAAAACATTTA
This sequence comes from Phataginus tricuspis, assembly GCA_029783875.1. Lineage (NCBI taxonomy): Eukaryota > Metazoa > Chordata > Mammalia > Pholidota > Manidae > Phataginus > Phataginus tricuspis. Next base: position 32,074,832 of record JAQQAC010008525.1, read on the forward strand.
AAAAATGTAAGTAGGTTAAGTATAAAGGAAAAAATATTTCTGGCACAAAGTAAATCTCTAAATGTTACCACCAGCTGAGTCTGTCTTTGCTCCAATTTCAAAATAAACAGGATACAATTCTACTATTTAGGGGAGGGTTGCTCTCCACGGCTGTTTCAAAAGTAGAGAGAGTCATGTAAATGCCTTATCCTCAAGCCAGTACATACTGATCAATCAAGTGTTAGCAATTTAGAAAGAACGTTCATTGACTATTACTCTGTGGACGTGAGAGCTCACAGGCAGACCCGGGAAAGAACCAGCTACAGCATGGTGAGAGCCACCACCAAAGGCAGGAAATGTCTTCCGGAAGTGTGCACAGCCCCGATGACGCTGGGCCCCCACAGCATCAGTGAGGGTGGCTGGGGCTTTGAAGGAGGGGCAGGAGTTGGCCAGCGAGTGTGAGGCCCCTTCAGGAAAGGGATTTGCATCAATGGCTGGGGAAGAAATATACAGGTTTTGTTTCTAACTGTTCTTGAAGTATCTCATTGAGCAGAAGATTGCTATGTGCGATCTCATTCTCAACTTCTAATGCACACATCAGAATGCACGACAGCAGCAAGATAGTAGGAAGCTGTTTTTAGACTTCGTCAATACTTGAACGCATGACGAAGTCACATCAGAATGAAGCACTTAGGAAACACACTGCCTGTAAGTATGCTTCGCTGGTAACTGAGGAGTCACATGCAGTATAGTTCACTCAATCAGGTAACTGCGTATAAACATAGTTCTCATGAGTTTTTCCAATAAAATGCAAAATGTGAAGGCAAACCCAGAAATCAGTAGCTTTAATAAAGCAGCAAGCCAAGGGAAAAAAATAAAGAATCCATGGATGAGAAGATGAGAAGATGTCTTCTCTTGCCTAGAAGCTGTTATTTTCTGGTCACAGACATTGACGTGAGATCCACAGTACCATGTACGATTAAATTTTCATGATTAAGGCTAATGCTGGAGAGGTATTGGCTGAAAATGTCCCCTGCTCCCAGCATCACCTGCATGCTGGGACAGGTGTGATCAAAAAGGAGACAATCCCTGTGTACCTGCGGCCTTCGTTCTACACCTGAGCCAGCAGGACAGGGGGCGGTGCGAGCACACAGCATACGGTACAAACCCTGTGGCCACATTATCTCTGCTCCACCCTCCCCAGCTATCAAACCCCCAGTGTCAAATGTGACTCTGGAACATCTCTGGGGAGCTGATGTACATGCAGAGAATGCTTGACTTACGGAATTAAACAATGCTGGGGTCTCTGAGGAGGAGCAAGGTGCCACTATTATTCAACCCAGATACGTGTGCCCTGCCAGGAGCACCTCGCATCAGTCGGCCAGGCATGCATGGCTCCCCTGTGACCAGCAGTTTCTCCATTCTGCTGCTTTTATCTGTGAAATGCAGTGGTATGCAGGGCCCCACTCAAGGACTCCCAGCAGCTACCTAAATGACCAGCATTGGTCTTTGTCACCAGGTCAGGGAAAGAGATGCCCAGAGACAGAGTCACTGCCTGTGTGAGTCACACAGCAAGTTAGTGCACGGGACCCAGGTTTGCTTCGGGGTGTGGCTCTGGGACGACACCCGCAGTGCCCAGGAATCCTGAGCTAGGGGCTCTTGTCGCTTCCTTTCTCACCATTAACAAACAAAGTGTGTTAGTTCCTTTTACATTAATCTGGCCTTCCTTGCAGGAGTCGCTCAGAGGAGTCTGGGTCAAGTTTAATGTCAGGTTTACAAGGATCTGTCACTGTCCAGTCTCCTCAGAAGCCAGCTTACTGGACGTGCTCCTGAAAATGAGCTCCCAGGGCCACCTTGGCCATTTGCTCATTCTGCTTTTTGGGGCCTCATGGCCTCCCCAGTGAGCTTGACCCACTTCAGGGCTTTGCTGGCCACTCACTTACACTTAACGTGCCCCACACCCAGATTCACAGGCTTGGTGCCTGTGGATGCCATGCAGTCTGTGGATATGCGAGACCCGCACGCCCAGCCTTCTGGCATCTGGACCTGAAGAGTGTCTTCCCTCCCCGACCAGCCTCCCATGTCACCCAAGTGACTGCTCTGCCCTCCTCTCAGGGCACAGTCAGCCCCCTGCCCAGGGTGTTGTGGCCTCCCGATGTGCCATCCCTGCAGCCTCTGAGAGGTCCTGGCAGTGCACGAATGTTTGTGCCAGGCAACGATGGCAGGTGTCCACACAAGGGGTCACACAGGGCACTCCCATGGCTCCAGTGCTCCTCAGAGTGCGGTGGCTTCACTCAGGTTGGGTGCGCGTTTGGGGCCCATAGTGGCCAGGGTCTTAAGCCTCAGCACCTTGTCTCAGCCATGCAGGGTGAAGGCTAAATAAAACACAGGAGTGGTTTTGATTATTTTCTTTCCCACACTTACTGCATCCAATTAACCAGCCGTTCCTCTCAAACTGTAACTCCAGTTTATCACGGGACCGACCATTCACTACACTCCATCTGCTGCGAACATCTTGTACCAGAGCCTCTGAATGTGAACGGCACCCAGTCAGAGCCTCCTGGCTGCCCTGGTTTCCTCTCTAGCATCCATCAGGGCAGCTTAAGGGCATAACCAGACGATGCCTTGCCCCTTCTTACACCTGGGGTAGTTTCCCATCAAGTTTAAGAAAGTGAGCCCAAGCCCTCAGTGACCCTGCAGGGCTCCACGCCCTCAGAGCCCTCCTGAGTTCAGCACCTGTGCCCAGGCTGTGTGCCTGGATGCATGGAGAGGAGAGGGTTGCCTTCCCCTCTCCAGACTGCTCTTTCTCCAGATCTTAACAAGGGCATCTTTCTCTGCAATGATGATTCATCCTGAACAAACCCTCTCTTGTCAGTCTATCCCATTGCCATATGTCACGTTTAGCCTGAAACTCATCATGGACTTATTTATGCATCTCATTAAATGTTTGCCATTCATGTCGCCCCACCAAGTAAAAGATAGACAGTGAGCACCTAGATCTGACTCTCTATCACCACATTAAAAGAGTTCCTGGCACACAGGAAATACTCACGAATATGTTAAATAAATGCTTAACGCTCGAGATTCTTTTTGCCATAAAGAGTTCCATCGCCAAAATGCACAAAAGGTTCACCAACTAAACACAAGGACCCACCAGCAAGAGTGAGGCTCCTGCATTTTGCAGTGTCCCAGCTGGTCAGGGCAAGGACCTGCCATGTCCATACTAAGGCATCAGACATCAGCATGAGGTGAAGCAGGGCAGGGAAAGGCGGTAGGGGACCAGCTGAAACTGGGCCAGATGGGCAGTGCCCCATGAGAGGGCCCTCAACTGGCCCACCCCCAAAAGCCCAGTAGCTCAGGTGCCCAGGTGCCCGTGCTGATGGCGCGGCCCCTCTGGAGGACTGCCCTGGTACGCCGGCTGCCCATCACACTCCACAGACCCACCTGCATCTCCATTTTGGGTCACAGGGCTCCTTGCGTTTTAGTAAGTTTAGGCAGCCTTCTCCCCTTGCACTGGGGTGTCCTGACCAAGGCTGGCATACCTGGCCCGTGTGCCCAGGGAGTTCTCAGCATTAGGGGGGTCTTTGAAAATGAAGATTCCATTCCTCCTTGAAGAGGAAATCACCCCAGGATTTACACTGAACTCTAATTCCTACTCATCAATCTAATATTTTGACATTCCTTATGTATTTTGTGCCATACCAACCACATCCACATGAATATTTAGTTACTCACCTGGAACTGTTATTTCCTAGGGATCTAACCATATACACATACATCTATACATGCACACACACACACACACACACATATGCATAACATATAAGATTTAGCACATATGATGTGTATAAGTACATATATAATTGCATATATGCTTTTACCATCTATATGCCTTACACACACAGATTGGCACAACTGTGGAGATGGACACACATACGTTGTACAATGTATGTGTATGCAGTGAGAACACTAATGTAGAATGGCACATTCATAGGCACTCATAAATATTTGTTAATGTTTCTAAAAATTAGGTGTTCAATCTATATTCTGTATCTATTTCTGATAATCACACACAGAAATTAAATTTTGACCTGATTTACTATTGTCAAAATAAAGGAGATTTGTGTGAAATACCAAGGATGCCAAGTGGTCCGCAGTATCGTGGTGCCCAGGCAGGCCTCAGACGTGTGCCGCATGCTGAGCCCACAGATGACAGTGGGCCCAAGCTCTGCTCTGGGGCTACTTCACTTCCTGAAACCATAGATACTCCACTACAACCTTTTGTATAAAATAGCCTTTCCCTGACATCTGTGTGTCCTTATTCCAAAAGTGTCAGCAAAATATCACTTTTAAGCCTCTTCCTTTCTTCATGGCAAAGTATTCATTTATTCATCAGCAAGGTTACTCAGTACCATGAGAGGCTGTTATTCATCAGGTCTGGGCTCATGAGTTGTACTGCCGTGCAGGAAGAACTCCACTGCAGAAGTTAAAATAACATTCACTAGGTGGTGACTGTCACTTTAATTTTACTTTAATTCATTTTCCATTTTTTGACCCATCATAACCTATTTTTTCTCATTTCTGTCATTTGTAGGCAGTGCATGAAGTTGAATGGCAGTTAAACCTACCTGAAAAACTGTAAGGTCTTTAACAAATGTCTACATTTATCTTGAATTTAATTTTCAAAGAGAATTAGTCTTTATGATAGTTCAGGCAATATAAAATATTTCTCTAAATAGGAGCCAAACATAGCTATGAGGAAAGGCTTGTCTCCAATTCTAGGACCCAAACTGAATTAAAATATGAGCTCCTAAAGTCACATTTAATTTTGCACCCCAATGTAGAAGAGCATGAGTGACCCCCAAATTCAGAGGATCTGCATGGTCTCCTCAGTGAAAGAAATGGAGGAGAAACAGGGCTAAGAAGTTCGTTGAGCTTTTGGCCGCCAAAGACAAGTAACAGCAGTAAAATGCAGAGGAAAGGACAGAAATTGAGAAGCAGTTAATGTACCCAAATGCATCATCACAAGTTCCCTGAATATGACTGTGATTGGGAGGAAAGACATTTATGCCTCCAGATTTGGCTGAACATTCTTAGAACGCTTCTGATTTTAGGTGAATTTCTCTCCTTGATTCACTAATTTTATTTGGGGCAATTACATACCTCCTGAGCGTTGAAATGACCAAATGCTATGTGGTGATTACAAAGTATTTAGAAGACACATATAGGAATCTTATTCTTAACACATTTAAGGTGTTTAGGGAGCCAATGTGCTCATTTGAATTGGAAGGTAGTCACTGATAATACATAAATAGCAGGAACACATTTCAACATGGAAGTTCAAATTGTCATTCCTCTCTTGCTCTGATTCTGTCAACAGGCATATTTCCTAAATGGCAGCACCTCTTCCTGCTCCCTGGATCACACTGGACCCAACCAGACCACTTCCCAGATCAAGCCACACTCTTTCATACCCCTGGTTCTTTGCATGATTTTGTGCATGAAGTATGTCCTTCTATTCTTCTGCACTGGCAAATGAGTGCTCATTCTTTTTTTTAGTGACTTTTTAAAATAACAGCTCTGTTCAGATATCATTCACATACAACACAATTCACCCTTGTCAATCAATAGTTTTCAGTGTATTCATCGAGTTGTGCAACCACCACTACGATACGATCTATTTTAGAATATTTTCATCCAGTACGCATTGGCAGTCAGCCCCCTGTTGCTCATATCCTCAGCCCCTGGGAACCACTGGTCTACTTTATGTATAGGTTTGCCTATTTCTGGACATTCATGTAAATGGAATTCTAAAACATGAGGTTGTAAATATGTGACTGGCTTCACTTAGCAAAGTTTCCTCCAACCTGCAGCATGTGTCTAGAACCTCCCTCCTTTTGATGGTCAAATAATATTCCATTGTTTGGATATACCACAACTCATCTGTTTATTCCTCAATTGTCATGTGCTTGGGTTGTTAGCACTTTTAGGCTATTTGTGTAATGCCTCTTTAAATATTTGTGTATAAGTTTTATACTGGAAATGTTTCATTTCTCTTGGGTATACACTAAGGAATGGAATTTCTAGTTATATGGCAACTGCATGTTTAATATTTTGTGAAAATACATTCTCAACAGTAGGTCTGACGGTTCCCACTTCTCCACAATCTTGCCAACACTATCGTCTGTCTCTGATTGTAGCCATCCTAGTGGGTGGGTACCCCACTATGGTTTCGACTGGCATTTCTCTGACATCTAATACTGTAGAGCATCTTTTCACAGGCTTATTAGCCATTTGTGTATCCTCTTTGGAGAAACGTCTTTTCAAATCCTTTGCTCATTCTTTTATTGGCTAAGTTGACTTTTTATTGTTTAGTTCTAGGAGTTCTTTGTAATTTCTAGATACAAGCCTTTATTACATATATGGTTTTTGCAAAAATCTACCCTATTCTGTGGGTTTTCTTTTCACTTTCTTGATGGTGACCTGAGACACAAGCATTTTCAATTTTAATGAAGTTCAATTGGTCTTTTTTTCCCTTTGTTGCATATGATTTTGGTATCATATCTAAGAAACCATTACTTAATATAAGATCACAAAGACCTATGCTTTGTTGTTCATAATTTTAGCTTTTACATTTGGGTCTTTGATGTGCTTTGAATTAGTTTTTGTGTATGATGTGAGCTGAGGTCCAGCTTCTTTCTTTAGCATTTGTTTAGTTGTTCTGCAGCATTTGTTGGAATCCTATTAATTCTTTAAGATTTATTTTAAGTATCAGTCCTCTTGGGAAGTTAACTCTAATGCTCCATATGAATTAACTGGCCACTACCCTGTCTTCATAGCACCTTTAGTCTCATTGTAATTATTTTTCTCTCCCTCAAGAGAGCATCTGTCCACCTCCCTACAGTCCTCGGTGTACATGCTCAGTCAACATTGTGCAGTTTTGGTGAAAGTGGTCTATGAAGCCTCATTTATGAGACAGTTATTTAAGCACCTACCTGGTGTGCCCAGCACTGTGTTAGGAACTGGAGGACAAAGTTAAATCATGTGGAGGAGACGCAGATAGTCATGTGCACATATAAATACACGCTAACTACATCCCATTCTCAGAGGCATGAGAGACTCCAGCATACAGAAAAATTCAAACACCTGGCACACCTGAAGCTCTGAATATTTGCAGCAGAGTGAGGCCAGGCCACATTCTAGGGATTTGATCATCTATTTAATCTGCTTAATAAAATAATAAATGTGAGGAGTAGGACTTAATCATGCAGGACAGTACAGCTCTAGGGGCTTTAAGCAAGGGAGTAATGTAAATAAATGTGGGTTTCAAAAAGATTGCTCTGCCAGGAAGATGATGTATCTGAGAGGAAAAGGCCCAGAGGTCAGAGGATGACTGACTTGGGGACTCACGGGATCAGAGAGGCCCCACCTCAGGGGCCTGGGAAATGGGACAGTAATGTCTGGGTGACTATTTAAATCCCTCTTAGGAAAATAGCGGGGCCACAAATGGAAAATCCAGGGAGCTGTTCAGTTACTCTGCTTCTCACAGCAATGCAAGGAAAAGAGGAAATAAACGATGTCACAATTTATCAGAACAGAAGGGAAAGGCTATGAGGATGAGTAGCACTAAGTAATGACAATAGAACACCATTCCAGAAAAACCAAAGGTATAGGTAAAGAGAGGAAAAACATGACAACTAAGTTTAGCACATCTGTTCAAGCAAAAGAAGGAGCATATCCAAGCAGTGCCCCACAGACACAATGCCAGCGCCCTGGGTGGCACGGGGGCACGAGGTCCTGCCTTCCCATGGCCGCCAGTCCCCCAGGCAGTGAGCAGCATGGCTGGTGGGAGGGATGTTGTGGTCCTCTTCTAAAGGAGGGAAAGGTGACAAGCTTGCACCAACTCACACGGCCAGCAGGTGTCCAGATGGGACTGGCCCCTGGTGTGCTTTTCCACAAAGCTGGAGATCCCAAGAGCAGGCCCTTCCCAGAACCCCTGAGCCCACAGTCCCAGCCTGCCCCTGCCCCATGTGGCACAGAGACCCGGGTGGTTGGCATCAGAAGTGCCTACAGTTCACATATACAGGTTTGGGTTTGCAGATGTGTGTAGTCACAGCCCCATACAATAGGCCAGAGTTGCAGTCCTCTCCATGAGCTCCACTAGCCAGTCCCCAAGCCTCGGGAAGCCTGCAGAGGAGGAGCAGCGCTTGCTGCCCCCTTGCCAAGTCCCTGCATTCATTCACCAAACGTTTCCAGTGCTCACTACGCTGCAAGCCCCACACCAGGCGCTGGGAGCATCTCCTGTGGAGATGATGTGCAAGCAGAGAAGAATGTGGTGACAGAAGGAAGAGAAGGCAGGGGAGCACCTGAGTGTGTATCCAATGGCCGGCAGGGGACAGCCGAGGAGACATGCGGGGGGACAGCTGAGGGCACATGAGAGGCCTCAGGGAAGTTCCTTCTCCTATTTCTCTCCTCCTACCCACCCACACACCTCTCCACTGAGGCTCCTCCGTTGGTCTCCCTGCTCCTGAGAGCACTTGGTGTTAAACAAGAAACCAAAAGAATAGGCACCAGGCCACTGTGACCCATGCCCCCAAGGAAAGGCATTTGGGGTCCTAAGAGGTGACCTGGCTCTAAAGGCTGCCTGAAGAGGTGAGCTGTGGCGGCCTTTCAGGGGGAGCAGGACAGGAGGCACTCCAGAGACAGGGACCGTGTTATAAGGAGCAGCAGAGCAGGTCACATGCATCCTCCCTGTTTCATGGGCTGGAGGCGCCCAGGGGACTCACCTAGGTAGCCAAGGCCCCATGTGGCACTGTGGTCTAGGCCTTCCCTCTTGTGCTCCGGGCCCTGCTGGGCCCCTCGGCAGCCAGTGACTTAGTGGTTGCCCTGCTCCCGCCCTGTCTCCTCTCCTCCAGTGTCCCTGAGGCTGACCTTTCCTCCTCTGTCCACAGCCTGTCTCAGACCCCAAACCATGGCTTTGCCCGCAAATATAAGCCAATTAGTGCCTCCGTGTTAATTAATTTCCTGTTGTTTATGTAAGCCATGAGCTTTTTCTTCTTGTGATGGTCCCTTCAGTTATGTTTATCTACAAATTAAATCCCATTACACCACATTATACTGGAATGTCAGTCATCAAAGAGTCTTAAATGCACATCTTTTCCCATAGAACACTCAAAGAATCTCAAGCCATAAAGAAACATGATGTCATACTGTCCCATTAAAATTTCAAAAAGATTTATTAGAAGTCACTTGAACAGTGTGACAGCTCTATTTTTCACTGTATTTTTAAGTTGTGAAAATTATATCATCAGATTTGAGAGTATAAATACCACTGAACTTTAAAATTAAATAAGGAAAACCTGAATGCTTCTAGAATTGATTACTTTTTTACCGCTTACATATTTTTTGCCAGCTTAAATTTAAAACACACTCTCATTCTGAGAAATTACAATTGTAGTCAATGCAAGTGATTTGTGTTAGTCAAAATGGGTTACATTACACATGGCTAAGCCCAATGCAGAGTAAGAATTCCGAATGACTGACTCCCACCCAGGAGGCAATGGTTCAGAGGACCCCAAAATGACCATCTCCTCCTTCCTCTAGGTGGGCATTCATACAGGTGCACATCTGCAGGAGAAAACCACAATAACTCCAAGGAAGAAATAAGTAATACTTTGAGATGGATGAGAATTCCTAAACCCAGTACTGTAATAATTCAGCACTAAAAAGAGCATATAGAAAGCTCCAAACAAATGACCTGTCCATTCTGTTCTCACCGTCTAAGCCTCAAATGTTCATCACTTGATAAATGCATAAAGAATGTATCCACATAATGGAATACTATTCAGCCATAAAAAGGAATGGCGTTCTGACACATGCTACAACATGGATGACCCTGGGAAACATCTAAGTGAAGACTGCCAGTCACAAGGGCTATCAACACTGTACAGCCCCATCTATATGAAACATCCAGAACAGACAACCTGCAGGCAGAAAGCAGACATGTGGCCTCTAGGGCTGGAAGAGGGCAGACCTGGGCCCAGGATTTCTTCTGTGGTGACAAAAGTGTTCTAAAAACAGATGGTGCTGATGGCCTTACAACCCTGCAAATACACTAAAACCATGGAACTGTACACTCTAAAGAGGTAAGCTATATGGTTTGTTAATCGTCTCAATAAAGCCATCCAAAAACTGAATGGGTGAGTGGCCTCAGACAGGTCCCTGCACACACTGTGGAGTTTCTCCTCTGAGAGCCATAGTACCCACTTCATGGAGGTTCGGGCCTCTAGCTGGCCCTCTACTAGCCCAGCCCATTAGATGCTAATCGAGGTGCCAGACAGGCTGGTGTGCAGCCAGCTGACCAAGAGAAGACCGTTTGAGAGACAATGCCATCCTCCTCTCCACAGTCCCCAGGATAAGGGGCAGGGGCAGAGGGGCTAGAAAAAGGCACAGGACTGGGGACCCTGAGAAAGAGGGACAAGGGAGCATTCAGTCCAAGCCTCACAGGCTAGGCTCCTTGAAGCCTGAAAGCTGGAGGAAAAGCGTTCCAGCCCAGCATCTGGACACGTTCCCCGGAGGGAGCTCTCGCTCTGGCGGTCAGGCTGCTCAGCAGGACACCCCGGCAGGTGCTGACGTGTGATGCCTTATGTAGCTGGCTGAGCTGACAGCCACCATCCAGTCGCAAAAGTGACAGAGCTGACCTATAAGCTCCCTATATACACATCTCAGACTCCTCTTCAAATTGAAGTAAAGAAGGAATTAAAATTTTGACTCAGTGCTTATGTGAGTACTTCCAAATTCCTACAGCAATCATTTTATGTGTAATAAAATGCAGAATAGAATTGGAATTACATTTGGGACTAATGACTGGACTTTATGTCCTTTCTGGCTGCCGCAACAGCTATGTGATTGTGACCAAGTCTTACAACATGCTGAGTCTCAGAACCCTGATCTTTACTACAAAGGGTAGTGGTAATTACATCCCACAAAGCAGGGTGCTTTTTTTTGAATGGGAGGAGCTTTACTGGGATATAACCACATACTGGACGATTTACTCATCTAAAGTGTACAACTCAGTGGTTCCTAGTATATTCACAGACACACGCAGCCATCACTACAATAGATTTTAGGACGTTCATCACATCTGAAAGATTCCCCATGCCCTTTAGCAGTCACACACCTATCCCCTTCGTCCCCTCAACACTAGGCAACCTCTTATCTCCCTTCTGTGAAGATTTCCTATTTTGAACATCTCATAGAAATGGGATTCCAAAATATGTGGTTTCTGTGTCTGACTCCTTTTGCCGAGCAGTGTCTGCAAGGTTCATCCATGTGGTGGCATGCATCAGTAGTTCATTCTTTTCATTGCTGAAAAAGATTCCGTTCTGTGATATACCACGATTCACATATACACTCACCAGGTGGAGATCATGTAGGCCGTTTCCACTCTTCGGCTATTATCAATAATGCTGTGATGGATGTTTGCATGTAAGTCTTTCTGTGGACAAGTGTTTTCCCTTCTCTTGGGTATATTCCTTGGTGGAATCACTGGGCCATTTTACATTCCTACCAGCAGTTTGTGAGGGTTCTGATTTATCCACGCCTGCCATTATCTTTGTATTATGATAAACATCCTGTGAGTGTGAAGGTGCTGATGACTATGATATTCAGCGTCTTTTCATGTGCTTATCACCTATTGCCTCTCTCCTTGGAGAAATGTCTACTAAGATCCTTTGCCCACTTTTTATGGCTTTTTGAGCTGGAGGAGATCGTTACATATTCCAGATACAAGACCCTTATTTGGATGTGCAAATATTCTGTGGTTATCTTTTCACCTCTATGGTATCCTTTGAAATATAAATTTTTAAAAATTTTTTGGTAACTTCCAAGTTATCTACTTTTCTTTTTGATTATTGTGCTTTTAGTCTAACAGTGAAGAAAGAATTGCCTAACTCCTAGATTCTGAAGATTTAACTCTGTTTTACTCCACTAGTTTTAGCTACTATATATTTGAAACTTTGATCCATTTTGAGGTATTAAGTTTTGGATACAGTGTGAAATAGATGCCAACTTCATTATTTTACATGTGAATATCCAGTTTTGTAAGCACCATTTACTGAAAACACTATTCTTTCTTCACTGAATTGTCTTGGCATCCTTGTTGAAAACCAACTGGTCATAATTGTGCGGGTTTATTTCTGGGCTTTGAATTCTAGTCCATTGATTTATATGTCTATCCTTATGCCAGTACCATACTATCTTGACTACTGCAGCTTTGTAGTAAGTTTTGAAATCTGGAGCTCTGAGAATTTACAAATTCTTTTTCAAAACTATTTTGGTTCTTTTGTATCCTTAGAGTTTCCATATGAATTTGAGGATCAGCATGTCAATTGCTAGGAAGAAAAATCAGCTGGGACTTTGATAGGGCTTTGTTAAATCTGTGGACGGGTTTGGGGGGTATTGCCAGCTTAACAATATTAGTCTTCTGATCTACTCTATGAATATGGGATGTCTTCCTATTAATTTAATGTTTAATTTCCTTTGACAATATTTTATAGTTTTTGGAGTATAAATTCTATACTTCCTTTGTTACATTTTCTTCATTGTGGGATTATTCATTGGAAATGTGCATAAATGCAATTCATTTTTGTACATTGATTTTGTATCCTGTAACCCTGCTGAACTCAGTCGTTATTTCTAATATGCTTTTAGTGGATTCACTAATGCAATCTCTTTCCTTTTTATGGGTCTACTCAGACTTTCTATTTCTTCTTGAGTCAATTTTGACAGTTTGTGTCTATCTTGCAATTTGTCTATTTCATCTAAGTCATCAGTTTATTGGCTTGCAATTGTTCATAGTATTCCCTTATAATTCTTTTTTAAAACTTTAAAAAAATGGAGGTGAAATTCACATAACGTTAACCATCTTAAAGTGAATAATCCAGTGGCATTTAGTACATTCACAGAGTTGTGCGACCACCATGTCTATCTAGTTCCAAATAATTTTAGCATGCTATGATGGAAATTCTGTCTACTTAGGTTCTGTTTTCCATGAGGCATCAAACAAACTGTATACCCTCAAAGCACCACAGTGGTTATTTGATTAACTTGAGTCTGCCCTCATACTAATTAGGGTTAAGGGAACACATGCTAAAGGAGTAATAAAAGCTGATAAAATTATACAATAGAGGGTAAGGAAATATCTTGTGTGTTTTAATTACCAGGCCTCTGTCTTCTGCTTCTCATGTATTGCTTGTTAGGGAATACAGCACATAGTTGGTGTTCAAGAAATCTCTGCCTATGTCCATCTTTTATCTGTAGAATGTAACAGGTATCTTCCCTTGCCTAGGGAAAACTGAACTGTCACTGTAAGACCCTCCATAACGACCACAGGGGATAATTTAACCATTGGAACTTAATGTATGAAACAACATTTTTCCTTTTTAAAATTCTTATTGTGGGAATCCAAATAAGTCAGTCCCCTGTCCCTGTACACAGTCTCTGGTGATGGAGTCACACATGATTTTTAATAAATCATATTTTAAAATATAAGCCTGTGAATAAGATAATTAATAAACACATTAATTTAACTTGGATTTTGCCTCTCCTACTCAGAAAAAGAAAGAGGAGGCAAAGATCAGAAATTCTGGTCACACAAGTTTTTCCAAGCAGTCCTTCTTATGCAAAGATTTTTTTCTTAATATTTTTAACGTTTAGTCCCCTTGCAGAGGAAAGAGGAATGTCATCCACCCACAAATGGTTCACTCTCTCTCCCTTCTATTCTGTGCCCGAGTTCCCAGTTAAAAACAAGCACTTGTGCCTTGTTACATCTCACTGTACAATGATAAACAGTATCTCTGTGTTGAGTAAACATCATCTCTCTACCTTGATTTTTCATTACTTTCCATTAACTAAGACAGAACAGAATCTATCCCCTAATTATGTTACAGCTGCTCACTTCATACTGTTTACTTTATATCCAATTCAGGGAAAATATGAGGTTTTTGATGGGGACAAAGAGGAGGAATATATGTACAATTATGAGAGAGATTGTTATTGCTGGGTGATGTGGGATTATGTAGTGTAGCTGAAGAAGAAATTAAATTTAAAAATGTATCGGTGGTTCTAAAACAATTAGGATGAAGCCTAATTCACTCAGGAAATGATGTATCTTTCTGGAATGCCAAGGCTTTGGGTGGAAGCAGACACATGGCTGATTGTAGTGCATCATTTAAGGTAATTGAGGCTTTTTTCGTGTAATACTGAAAACTCCAACCTGACGTGGCTAAGCACACTTTCCAACCCCTTTGTGTACACGTGCAGAGAGAATGGCGAAGACATGCCCTTCATAAATTAGAAGGAATTCACCTTTGGGACTAAGCCACCCACCACACAGATGTACAGTGAAGCTCCTTCCAGGACGCAGTCATCAGTCACGCACTGCCAAGGTGCCACACCAGACCAGCCCGCTGAGGCACCATGCTGATCTTCCATGGTCACCGCCAGGGGTACCAGATGTCTGGGTATCAAGTCATAAGCATACTAATGGAAGCCTCCTGTCCTACTTACAAATTCTTTATACTAATTCCCAACCAGATGTGATTGATCTTATTCTTTCTAAAACTGAGATATTCAATAATGACTTATTCTACTTCTCCCCTTTGCACCACATTTTCGTTAAGGCTCCAATGTTCTCCCAATGACGGACTTTACCGTTTCCTACATAGGTTTAGGTTATTTTCCCTTTTGATTTCTTGCACTATTTCCAGGAGACCGAGAGGGCAGTGGCAGGAGAAGCTGAGAGCACAGCTTGCTATCTCGAAACGGAATTGCTCTGCACCTCAAAGCCTCAGCTTGAGTGAGTCAGAGTCACAGGAGGCATTTATTTGCCCAGTTAAGTTCAGATTATGGCCACATACCCAGCAATAGCAGCAAGAGAGGTTTTTGACTCATCAGAGAATATTAGGTGTAACTCAGACAAATTAGGGACTCTTGATAGTAACAAGAATAGCAAATATGCATGTATTCACTCACTCTATGTGGATTTATTGGAGCACCTCCCACACAGGTGGTAGGAGCAAGGGTCCAAGAGTGAATGCAGAGTCTTGACCTCGTTAACGTGGGGTTGGGGCCTGACTGACAAGCACAGAGCGAGGGAAGAGGCCACGTGAGAAGCTACTCAAGCTCCTGGAACCAGATTCCCATCACCTCAACCACTGCACTTGCCTCAGTTTCTCCTCTGTAAAGCAGTCTGATAACAGGACCTACCTGATGTTTAAGATGGCTACGACAGCCTGGTGTCGACAGTCCCAGTTCATGTGCTGCCTCTAGTGTGATTGCTATTGGCACTGGTTCCCTCTCAAGGCCTCCTCATTTGGGTGACAGCAAGCACGGTCCCTCCTGGAAGGACTGGCCCCCACAGAGCACCTGATAAAGTCAAGCTCTGGTGGCAGCTGGTGGTCATGGCCTCTACTATCACTGCACTGCCTCTACTAGAGGAAAGGCCTTTCTAAGAGATTTAAAATTAGCCTTGAAGAATAAAAGGAGCCAGCCTGGTGGAGCAGAGTTTGTGGAAGCTGGGCCTGGGCAAGGGCTGGGGAGGGACATGAGGAAGGCCATGTGAGGCTCCAATCTTATCCCAAGAGCAAGGTGAGTGTCTGAAGGGTGCTAATGGGAGGGAGTGACAGCAGTGCTCCAGGCACTCTGCAGACAGTGGCCAGGGCAGAACAAGAGAAGAGGTGGACACAGTCATGAGGCTAAAGTCCACCACATGTTTATTCTCCAGGCAAGAAAGAGTTGCCCAGACTGACACAGGAAGAAGGCTTAAACACTGAGGGCCGTGGAAATGACTGTATTGTCCAAAATCATCTCACGGAGAGCTGAGAGTCAGAGACATTTCTGTGGCATTGCTCTCAAATGTTAAGGAATGCATAATTCCCATGCCCTTTAAGCTGTATGAGAACACAGAGAAAGAAGAAAAGCTCTCTAATTAATGTGTGGAGCTAGGGTATACTGCCATCAAACCTGAGGAAGACATCACAAAAAACCTACACCACAATCTTATAGATACAGATGGAAATTCCTAACTAAAATATAAACAATGGAAATCTAGCAATATGTAAAATTAATAATGCAGTGAACATAATGAAGATTAGGATGCTACAGTACTAGAAAAACGACCGATGCAATTCTTTTCAAGGGTTAGTTGTGCTGTAGCACATTAACAGTGTAATATATAATGAAAAGATGTTTGACAAAATTTAGCTTGCAAAAATTGAGCAACATTTTTAGAAAATGCACACAGATGTGGACTTCCTTAAATTTTTAAAAAAATCTTTTATAAAGCAATGATAATCATTAAGCCTGACACTGATATGTAGATACGACTCCATTAACGTAACAAGACAAATGTGTTACATCAGCAACATAGTTAATATCATTCAATAAATAAAAAGGAAGCAATATCATTACTCATAGAGGACATTCAAAACTCCAATTATAAGAGAAAGGCAGTTTTTCACAAAATGCTACTGGAAAAATAAAGATGTAAGAAAGTTTCTTAAAACCAATGCAATGAGGTATGACATTATTTGCAGACAATCATTCTTTAAAACTCAGATCTAAGTTGCTTCCTCCAGGCAGCCTTCCATGATGGCGCACTTCTGCCTCCTTGCTCTGGACTAATTTGTTCACACGTCTGCCTCGGATACAGAGATTTCCTGCTTCCTCTTCCCATGGCCAGTACTCAGTGGGTCAAAAATGTCTGGTACCAACTATTTAGACACTTAATAGTCTCTCTTAATGCATGCATGAATGTCTTCTACAACTCACAGGGTGGCATTATCTGCAGTATGATCTGAGGTAACTCTTTGATGCCTGTGGGTCTCCCCAGAAAGGACAGAGGGAAGCTTAGCCCTTTGGAGACCAAGAAGCATTTCCTGATGCTTCCACATTAGCATGGATGGGGCCACATGCTCAGTCCCTTCTTTACAGACATGGAGACTGGCACTGAGAGGTAGAAGGACGTGTGCACATGGGGGTGTAAAAACACATACATAATACAGGAATAACTGTGGGCCCACCTGGTGTCTGCTTCAAGGCGGTGAACCAGGTGCGGAGCCTGAATCCAGAGCCTCCACGTGGAGCACACCAGGCTTGTATCCAAACAACTCCGGGATTGGATGAGGCATGGTGGGTGCTGAGTTACTGAGACAGATGGATTTTATAGTAACCATATCGTATAATTTGTGTGCATATCCCTAGAACAGTCATTTTGGATATAATAAGGGTAATTCATGTTGTGGTTATAGAAATTTTAATGAACTTTGTGTTTCATTCAAGGCCTAGCAGCTCCAGGTCACAAACTGAAATCCTTTCTATAACAGTGAAGAGCATTTTGTGGTGGTACTTCTTTTCTCTTTTTCCGCTTTATTGAGGTACAACTGAAGTTGTTCCCCTGTCCATGTCCACAGAAACGCCGATAGTTCACTGTATGGTCTCGACCGTGGCTGCAGCCCCTCACCTGCTGATTCAACTCCTCCTGTGCGAATCCCTGTAGCTCAGACATTGCACCCTTGAGGAAAAGGCCTGCAGTGAGGCCCCAAGGCTGCTCCTGCAGAACTGCTATGAAGCCATGGGACATGCTGCTAAGTGAGGCTGGAGGCCACGAGCTGCTGCCCCTCAACTGCTCTGCAGGCCACAGTGCTGACCCCAGGGCTCATGGCAGTGCCCACAGTGGCCCTAAGCTCCCGCATGGTCGGTCCTTGAACCCCCAGGGAATGGGCTGCCTGCCCAGCAGATGGGCTCTGAGAGTACCATAGATGCACTGGGAGCCGTGGCATCAGCAGGGATCCCAGGGTCACATGGCATGGAGGGACAGCCAAGTGAGGTCACAGGGCATCTGCAAGCCAGGAAGGGGCCCTCACCAGAACCAGCCTGGCCAACACCTATCTCAGCTCCCCGGCTGAAAAACAAGTGTCTGTGATTGAAGCCGCCCCCTCCATGGCACTTCCTTGTGGCAGCTGCAGCTCAGCAAGACATCTGGGACTCTGGGTGATGAGTCCTTTCACACCGACAAGGTGTCTCAGGGTGGCCCCAGAGCTTCCGGATGAGGGCTGGCCACCAAAAGACCAACTAAATGACCAGAGGCTTGGGCCCAGCCAGCCCACCTGCAGGAGGGAGGGGCTGCAGAGTGATTCTGTCACGTGGCTGCTCAGTCAGCCAATCATGCCTACTTCGTGAAGCCCCATAAGCATTGGTCACTGGGGCTCCGTGGGGCTTTGGGATGGTGACACACTGATGTGAGGGGGGTGGGTGACAAGCGACGCTGACTCCATGGGCTGTGGGGTCAGAAGCTCTGCATTCAGGACCCTCCCAGGCCCAGCCTGCATGAAGCCTTTACAACAATACTGGGCCGGGAGGAGAGTGGGGTTGTCCTAGTGAGCTACCAGCCCTGACGGGGTCACTACGAGCGCCTAACTTGTAGCCAGTGGACAGTGGCTTTTCAACAAGGCACGAGTGCTTCCTCTTAGGACTGCAGGGGATGAGACTTGCTCCATGACCTGGGGTTCGCTGGGGTGTTGGGGTCCACACGCTCACACACAGGGCTGCCTGAGCACTGGGAGGGTCCCTACCAATAATACCATGAAAAGATCTTATAAACAGGGCTGACCTGGGTGAGAAGGGCCTGGCTTGGCTTCACTGAGGCCAAAGAGAAGAAGGACGACACCTTAGAGGTGCTGGGGTGGGGCCAGGGCCACGGTGGCTGTGCTCCTGCAACACGGTTCTCAGGGAGCCACGTGAGTCCCAGCAGAGCCTGTCCAGAGCCCCCGTGGGCTGTCTCCCTCTGGGTGCTGTATCAACACGAGCCCTGAAATGCTCCACAGAGTCTCAGTCTTAGATCACAACAAAAAGATGAGAAATGCTCTTCTATCATTTCCACTGTCAGAATGGATTTAGGCCAAAATATCATGTATCCGGCTAATATGCCCTTTGTCCTGGGAGCCAGGCACCCTCCCAGCTCGTCCTAGAGGACAGAGAGCACCTCTCTGCCATCCCACGGGGAGCACACCCTGCCGCAGAACCACGGCCTTGCCTTCCCCCTCAGGCAACACAGGTCTGATGTAGCCAAATTACTTGGGCGCAGGTTAGTGGGGACTCAACACCTGGAAGCTGATTAGGCATGGGAGGTGGACAAGAAAACAGTTATGAGCTTCAATCTGCTGTCCCGGAACACCCTAAAATGTAATGGTCTGAAAGTTAACCGTATTTTAGGATTGGAGATTAAATTTTACATTTAAGGATGAAAAAGGCAATGTCTACATAACAGAAGACACATTTTTGGGTTGGTACTGTTTGATTCCACATTGTTGCTCACTGTCTGGTGCACCAGAAAGATGCTGCGAACACCCTGTAGTTAAACACACCGAGCACACTGTCTAACCACCAGCAGAGGGTGGGGGGCAGCCCCCCAAGGAGCATGTGGAGCCTTCTGTGGGATGGGTGGGGCACCTGGGTGGCTCTGCAAGCCCTGGGCTTCCAGGATATTTAGTCTGAACGAAGGAAGCCCAGTGGGCATAGCAGGTGACAGAGCCGGAGGGGGAGCGGGTGGAGGCAGAGGGCACATGCAGGCCCCTGCCCAGGTCTGGTCTTGCCCGGGAGGTGGACTTTGGCAGGACCCTACCCAGCAGGGAGAAACCAGAAGGCTGGAGGCATTAAGGGAACTGGGGTGGGCGATCCAGCAGGCAATCATAAAGCTGGCAGTGTGGGGACACGGGGGTGGGCCAGCCATGCCTCCGATGACATCACCCGAGTCCCTGACAAGGCTGCTCCCAGCACTTGGTTTCCTCCGGTTCTTGCCTGTGCTTGATGTGGACTGAGGACGAGAGCCCCCAAAGCATGGTTTGCTTGTACCATCCACCTGGTGAGCCTACATAGGTATCATATTCTGGCTTTGGCTACAACTGTTCTGTCAACCTTCTTTTATGTTCTACAGCTATGGAAGCAAATGATCTAAAAATATTTCAGGTAACAGATTTTTTCCAGGTAACAGGCTTTTTCTCACATGGTCTCACACCTTCCCCAACCAGAGCTCCAATCCAGGGCATGCAGGGTATGGTCAACACAGACATGGCCCCGTCCACCCGAAGGAGCCTGTCACATGGCAGGGATGTGCCAAGGCTTCCAAGGGGCCCATGAAGGAACATGCTTCCACACCTGCCTGCTTGCCAGCCCCTCATGTCCTCTGATGGGAAGCACAGGGTGTTGTTATTTGGACGTCTGTCAGGAAGCACTCTCTTGCTTGTGAACTGTGACTCTGGGAATCAGGCTGGCAAATTTTTCCAGAGTTCTGCCAAGTGACATTTGAGAGCCAGCGTGGGGAGGCCAGCTGAGAGTGAACATTAGGTATGGGGCAGGTGCGTGTCCACCGCAATCTCCCCGGGGCAGAGGACAGCCCACAGCAACACCTCACGAGTATAGAGGGCAGGGACGCCTCCACCTGAGATGATGTACTGATGAACACATGGAGAACCAGCCACCAAGAGCATCCATACGCCTCAGCTCAGGCTCTACCTCCAATGCGCACATACACATGTACAGACACCCATTCACACGTGCATACACCCACATCTGCATCTGTGAGCACCAGCTCATGCTGAAGGGACACAAGATAGTTAGAGAAACTCCTGACATTTCCAGTCATTTGGGCTGCAGGTATAGGGATCTGCAGGGTCTGGGCCACATCACTGCAATGTGATAAAAGTTGCTAAATAACAGCTCAACTCACTTACATCCTTATATAACGTGTGTTAGTTTTTATCACCATCAGAACAAATTAATACAACCTTAGTGATCGAAAACAGCACAAATTCACAAATTCATTATTTTTCAGTTCTGGAGGTGAGAAGTCCACAATGGGCTTGCTGGACTAACGTTAGCTGTCACCAGAACTGTTTCCTTCTGGAGGAAGTGAGAATCGCTTCTTGATTCTCCCTTCTTTTAGGAGGGCCCCTTCCTGTGCCTTCAAAGCCATCTTTCTGACACCCACTCCAAGCCTCTCCTCTTATTCCTTCCTCCCCCTACAAGGACCCCTGAGACTATGCAGAGCCTGGACACTCTCCATGTCAGGTTAGCTGATCGGTACCCTCAATTCACCTGGAACCTTAGTTCCCTCTTGCTCTGTAACAACACTCACACAGGTCCCGGGATGTGCGCATCTTTGGGGGCTGAGATTCTGTTCAACGCCTGAAGCAGCCTGCCATATAATGATGCTCCTTGTCACCTGGTTTAGGGTGCTGTCAAGTGCTGTTCTGCCCTGCTCTCACCATACTTTCCCTTCATCCGTCCCCACCCCACAATTTCAAGCAAGTAGCCAGGCCTTGTCATCCTATGTCAAGGATTCTCCTGCATCCACAGACAGAAGCAAGTGAAAACCAGTGGGTGTTATTGGGCTGCTGTGCAGGCCTCATCCCGGAAGAGCTCAGCTAGCTCCTGAGGGACAATGCAGAGCACGGCTATGGTTGGCACCAGACAGGAAAATGGGGCAGGGGAGCCCGAAGACTGGAGGTGGGGGTCTGTGTCCTGCAGGCTGTAGGTGTGGGCTTTCCTCCTGATTGGCCACCCTAGGGAGGTGCATAGCTTTGGAGAACCATGTACACAGAGGCTCAGTTTCTCCCTCCCTAGAGAGAAGTGCCATGCTTTCTCACAGGCAGCAGGGCACCTGGCCAAGGGATGGATGATAGTTAAGACAATGGCCATCCCACTGATGAGAAGGGCATGCTGGCCACTGAGAGCCAAGCATGACCCCACTGCCTCATCCAGCAAGGGGAGTTGTGCCCAAAGCAGGGCTGCATGACCAGGAGAGCCCACAGGTTTCCATGAGTTCTGGATGAGGTTTGGAGCTAGTTGATGGAATAATATGGAGAAATGTGGAAGTTATACACACCTGGGTGTGTGGACAAGGTTGTATTTATTTTGGGAATCACTTATTTCCCCACAGCCACTTGCACATGGGGCCACATGTGTGCACGTGGGAGTTAATGCCCACATTTCTTACAGAGCTTACCCAATTCAGAATCAGAGTCTGACACATATTCTACAAAATAACCAACACCTCAGCAAAGCAGGCTGCCCCCTGCACAGCCGGGCTAAATTTGACCCTTCGAACAAACCCCATGTCCTCCTTCATCCTAGAGAGGGCTTTGCCCCCGTTTTTGCTGCATTCATGTCTCAGTGAATTTGGTACTGGTGCCCTGCCTTCCACCTGCTCATCCTCCCAAAGCAGCCCTGGTGTCCTCTGTGGGCACACGAACCCCCTCGCCAAAGCCTGCAGGTACAGATGAGACTCATAATCCATGGATTCCATGTCTGGGGCCTTGCCTCCTCACTGAAACACATTTGTGAGTTTGAAACACATTGAAATACACCGAAACACACCGAAACAAATCAATGCTCACAGCACCCTCAAGGGCATTTGTGGACATTGGCAGAACTGCAAAACCTTTGTGTTCCCACCATGCTGGCTCCCGCCATGTCTGCACCTGCAGCAGCTGAGGGAGGCCATGCTCTGCCTCCTGGTCCCGCTCTCCTGCTGTACATAAACAAGAGTCCTTTTGGTGGTCCATTCAGTGCCTCGTTTCTTGCATTTTTGTGCTTTTTTCGTGTTTTGCTGTTTAAAATGGCCAGAGGTGTGTGCTGAAGTGCTGTCTAGTGTTGTTAGCTCAACAAGGCCATGATATGCCTCCCAGAGAAAAAACATGTCTATTGAGCCTTGTTCTGGCATGAGTGACAGCACCTCCAGCCATAGTTTCAAAGTGAATGAATCAGCTCTACATTAAATAAGGTGTCTTTAAGCAGAAATACATATAAAACAAGGTTACTCAGTGGCTGGTTGACAAAATGTGACCAGGGGCTCCCAGAGACCTGACCTTGATCTCCCCTGAGAGCAGCAGTCCAGCGTCTCCTACCTCAGTGCTTATGTGGTGTTTACACGTAGCTGCCCCAAGCACGAACAGGCACACTATGTCCACGCTGACACAATGGCTTCTCCTCCCTCTGATCCATGTTGGGCCCTCCCCCATCCTTTCCCGCCAACTGACACTGACTGGGATGGGCCAACAGCTGGAGGCTGGGAGGACGGCGAGCTGTAGCCGTTCCCGCTCTCCCTGCGCTCAGGGATGGGGCCCCACCCTGTCTGAGTATCTCCATGATGATGGCTTTGTCAGGGGGCCATGGTTAACTGTATGCGTCAACATGCTTGGGCCATGGGGAACTCAGACATTTGGCCCAGCATTATTCTGAGTGAGTTTGTGAGGCTCTTTTTGGGTGCAATTGGCATTTACATCAGTGGGCTCTGAAAAAAGCAGAGTGCCCCCCATGTGGATGGGCCTCGTCCAATAAGTTGAAGACCTGAACAGAGCCAAAAGCCAACCCTCCCGAAGTCAGAGAGATGCCTTGCCTGATGGCCCTGGAGCTGGGAGCTCCTTCTGGTTCCGCAGCAGGCTGCCAGCCTGCGACGTGACCTGGGACAGGTGCTCGGCCGTTTTCACTTCTGGCCACCATCATCTATAAGCCGTTCCTTATTTTACATGTAAAACTTCCTGTTGGTTCTGTTTCTTGGGGAACCCTGACCTATCCAGGTGGTACCTCCCAGAACACTGTTCTTCCTTCCCAGGGCTCTCCAGCCTGGTCTCTGTGCTCAGCATCCCTTGCCTGCTGCCTACTCCACACCTGCTCTATGCTATAGCCTCCCTGGGGCGGGTTCCATGTCCTGATGGGACCTGGCGGGTAATATCACCTCATTACCCTGATGTTCAGCATGGTGCCACAGTGCTCAGAACACACAGAGGAACTGTGAGCTTGCATGGAAGTAGAGTGGAAGGTCCCAGTACCATTGCTCAACAGCTGACGGCTGATGCATCATTCCACGGCAGAAGCATATGACCAGAAAAATAAAGTGAAGAGCACTGCTCTGTCTTTCCTGGGCCTCAATAGGAACATGTTACAAAACTAAAAGTGTCATACACCTGGCTCCCTGAACTCTGTGGGTCTGTAATCACAATTCACTGTTTGGAGGCCAGAGGTGGTGCACGTCCGAGGCCTCCAACCCAACACCTGCCATTTACTATCTCCCTGGGGAGAAAGGGTTTAGAGGCCCCGGCAGATGTGGGGGACGGGGAAACACCGCAGGTGGCTCCTGAAGGGCCTGAGCCAGTTTGCAGCTTGGGGAACTCATGTTAGGCCACAGAGCAAGTGCCACACTGTCCCCTGAGGAACAAGGATCCAAAAGGAAGCTTTGTGATGACTAAGCACCCTGGTATGAATGGAAACACAATGAATCATTTGGAACAACTGCTGGTGGCTGTCCCTGAGGAAAAAATTGAAACACACCATCTTAACAAGCCGCAGAGATAAAAGAAGAGGGTAAGCAAGGGGCTGCGCTCTGTGATAAAAGGACAAAACCAAGTCTGGAGCACGAGACCAGCAACATGAAGAAGCATCCTGGCTGGAAACACAGGGAGCATCAAGGACACGGAGGAAAGAAAATCCAGGAGGGTCTGGGGGCCAGCCCAAGCCAGTGACAGTTCCCCCCCAGCACGCCTGACACCACTGCCCCACCGTGCTGCCTGCTGCCCAGACTCCATGCTCTGGCCTTCCTTGTATGGCCAGCCTCCCAGATCCGCTCCCACGGTCCCGCTCCCTGATCATCCGCAGCGTTCCACACCATTCCTATGCCATGACCACGTGTGAATGCATGCCAAGGAGAAAGAAACCGCATCCCGGTGTCACCCAGCAGTACAGACCCTGTGGCCTTGGGGCATCAGACATGGGGCAGATGCCTCGATCTTCCAAGACTCACTGTCTCTCTTCACCAACCCGAATCTAATGTACTCACTTCACATCACTTCTACCCATGCCTTCACCAGGGGAGCCTGTCCTTAAGCGCCCAGATACAAGCACCTGGCGTGTGTGGGCATACACATCTGGGAAATCTCCCCAGGAAGTATAGCCTCTCACACCAAGAATGGAGTCCACTCCCTGCACTAACCTGATAGCGGGGAGTTTGGGTCATCGAGACCGCTTCCCCAGGGTCTCATTATTGCCTGACGCCAACCATTGAGGTCTGGCTCAGGACCGGCTGAAGACCGCTGGGCCTTACTACCTTTCCTCGGCCGCCTGGGTCTTTTCTGAAGTCTCATAGTCTATGTTTTATCCACAATTTTAACATAATGTCTGTTCATTTGTGATGTGTGCTTACTTGTACAGTCCTGAAATCCCCTTTTTCTGCCAAGTAGGAGAAAAGGAAATTCCTACACAAATGGATACCAGAATCGATTACAAAGGGAAAGTCCAACCTGCTCAGCACTGCCCTGACTGACTGACTCATCAAAGCAGGCTCCTCAGTGGCACCTGTTCAGCCATGCATTTAATTATTCCCACTTAGGGAGAAGACATTAAAATTTCATTTCTATAAAATCACTCAATAGTCAAGAGTTCTTTTCTGTAAATCACACTACCATTTGTGTGTATTTAATTATTTCAGATAAGAGTCCTACTATTTCAGATGGTTTATAAACTTTCTAAACTGAACCTTCTGAAAATGGGAATATCATCTTTATTCTATCATCTAAGCTGTCGATTAAAGTGTAAGGAGCAAATCTGACACCCAATGCTGGTGATCAGTCCATATAGACGGAAGCCCTCTACAATGACCCCGTGTGTATCCAAAGTCCATGGGCCCCAGTGCCTCTTCCTCCATCAGAGACGCTGGACCGCTGAGCACCACCGGCATTCCTGTACTCCAACTTCCAGAGAAAGGGAGGCAGACCAGCATTTACTGGGTGCCAGTTACTCGTTTAACTGCCCCAGCAACCCGTGAGGCAGACCGTATCACCCTGTGACGTCACAGCAAGGTAGCGATGGCAAGCGGGCCACCCAAGGGCACAAAGCTGAGCATGGCCTACTTTGGTCCGTGTTTAAACTGTGCACCCAAATCCGTTTCCCACGGGTTCTCCATGCCTTCAATAAGCTAATCACATCATCTGAGCCTTGCCTTCTCAGCAGCAGATGGAGATCCCAGTGTCTAGCGGGCGAGCTCAGAGAGAATGAGGGGCCACAGGCAGGTCCTGCTTAGTGTCTGAGCCCAGAGCACCGGCACCTGCGCGACTAGGGCTCCAAGAGGAAGGTACTGCTAGCAAGCAGTTCTGGATTAAAAACAACAGAACAGAAATAAAACAAAAGCAAAAACCACCTGAGACATGGTTTGCACCCTTGAACAGCATTTATTTATCGCTGCTCTTGGGTGAACACTGACAGCAGAGAGGCAGCCTGAGGGCTCTGATAGAGGCTGCGTCTGTGCTCCAAGTTCAAAGGCCACGAGCTCCTGTTGCCGCCCTAGCTTGGGGTCGGTGGCTAACTGCACCATAGCCTTGGTGGCCTCTGCGGGGTCCAGCAGAGCAATTTTCATATAAACTTGAATCCACTGTTGATTGATTGATTGGCTTTATCAGATAGAAAAGGCAGGCCTCCATCTGAGGTATTTTGTACATTTGATGCTAAAACTGGCTGTATGTGCTTCACCTAGATGAGCACACCTGTGGGCCGTGTGACCCACAACGATCCTGCTTATAAATGAGGTGGTTGGTTTGAGAGCTTGCAGGGGACCTTGATGGGAGTGACAGGTTTAACCACGTTCCTGGGGGAGTGCAAACATGAAGTGACATTCCTTCCACCACACTGCCCAATAGCTGCTGTGCAATCCTTTGCTCCATTCCTTCGGAGAAAACCAGTTGTTTTCAGGTACAAAAAAGGCCCCTTTACGTGATGCCCTTGAATCCAGTGCCATGCCCCTCCCACCTGGCCCCAGCCAGGTCTTGGCCTCAGGTTTAGAGGGAAATATGGGGCTCTTCTTCCTACCACAATGTCCTCCTTCTGCACATCTCTGCTCTGGTCCGACTGTGTCCCTCAGACTCACATGTTAACTCCCAATTCCAAGGAGGCAGGTCTCTGGAGCTGATGAGATTGTGAGGGTCAAGCACCATGGTGGGCTCAGGGCCCTGATAAAGCAGGGAGCCCCAGCCCCCAGAGTCCCCTGCTCCCCCACATGAGGACACAGCAAGGAGATGCCATCTATGAACCACAGAGCTGCCTCACCAGACGTGGGGCCTGCCGGTGCCTTGGCACCGAACTTCCAGCCTCCAGAGCCATGAGAATTCAATGTCTGTCATTCATATGCGCCTATCTGTGGCATTCTGCCATGGTTCCCAGGCCAGCCAGGACAGTCTCTTCTGAGGGGCAGAGTGGAGGAGGCGTCCCCAGCATTCACGTCCTAGGCTGGCGGGCGGCTCACTGATGGCTCTCTGAGGCCTGTGTACCCTCGTGTCTCGTTTGGGACGCCCCTCCTCCAGGCAGCGGCCCTTGGTGGGAGAGGGGTGTCACTGCCCTGTGTGAGAACACACTCCCGGGCTGTCTCTCACCAGCACCTCTCCATTTCCTCCCCTCCTGCTCCAACAGGCACAAGGGGCAGATCACCAAGCCCTACCCAGACTGACCCCAGAGAACAAGGGGCCAACCCCTCCAGGGGTCTAAGTTGTGAGGGGGCTTCCTTCTGCAGCTGTGTGTCCTGCCAGGTAACACTGAGCCACCTGCTGTGCTCTCCACTCTGGGACAGGCAGATCTGCTGGGCAGGTGGATGTGGGGAGGACCCACCTGAGCACCCAGCCGCGTCTCTCGCTTCCCTGTGGGTGACCCATCTGCACAGCACATGGCCCCTGCCCACTGCTCCACGTCAGGCAGCAAACCAGTGTCATGCCTGCCAACTGCTACCTCTGCCTCCAAAAGCCATGGTCTTGCAGACCTTGCCCTGGAGCTGGGGGTGGAGTGCAGACTCAGTCTTACAGACCCTGCCCCCGGGGGTGCTGGCAGGCTGGTCATGCCCCCTTTGGGTGTCAAGGGGCAGGCCTGGGTTACTGTCTCCAGGATGTGCTGGAACAAAATGCACAAGCCCTTGGCACTGAGCTGGAGATGTCACTTCAAATCACTGGCTGCACAAGGGGCCTGGCCATACAGACGGGCTCTGTGGCCAGGAAGGGGAGGGGTCTGTGGACAGTCAGGGGCCCCCAACTCCACTGCACCGTGTCAGGGGCCTGGACGTGTAAGAGCACCTGCCCTGGCTGTGCAATGCCCTTTCCTCTGTGGCATCTCTTCCGCGGCTCGGATCTTGGTTCCTGTTCCCTGAAGGGGCGGTGGGCAGGGTTTAGGTGTAGGAGCTTGTTTGGGAGGTGAGAGGAAGGAGAGGTTCAGATAAGCAGAAGTGGAGGCCAGCAAGAGCATGGAGGCCCCAAGCAGCAGGGCTGGGGCCCAGGACCCAACAGGGAGCATCTAGATTTCCAAGGTTGTAGAGTATTTCAGAATAAATTCCCTGTGAGCCATTCAAAGTGAATCAGGACGACCTGGACGGGGGCTTCCTGTCGGGTCAGAGCAGCTAGATAAATTCAGCACAGGATCCCCTGGAATTTCCTGCCTGCCTCAGTGACTTTTCCTAACCCACTTTGGGGAAGATGGGAACGCAAATGCATGAGTGGATATGCCCAGCACTACCACCTGCTTCAGACCCCAGTGAATTTCAGAAAGAAATGTTCCGGCAGCCCCACCTGGGTTTAGGAGGCCCAGAGCAGTGCCTACCCAGCTGGGCCTTCTGAGGAGCAGAGCTCATCAAGGGCACTAGAATGAGAGCAAATCCACCCATGAGGCCACCTCACAAGCCTGGAGTTCTTCTCAAACTGATGAAACAAAGAAACCCAGAGGTTTCAGTCTCTCCGTAACTTGGGCTAGGCTGCTGAGCCATGTAAAACCAGATGCCCCTCCGCAGGAGTCTGCCTGCCCCCATGTCTGAACCAGCTTCTGGCCCCCTGCATTGGAGGGCAGGCTGCGCCCACTGATGGGCACCCACCTCAGCATGTACTGGCTGCCGAGACCCCGAAGGACATGAGGTTGTCTACATGTGTGTCTTCCACACTCAGGAGCAGGGAAGGTGTGGGTGATGGAGCCACAGGGACCCCACAGCCTCCTTCAGATGTCACTGCAGCCCCTTGACATGAAACCATCTCTGAGGTTCTGAGATGACACTGTGCATGCACAGTGGGGCCCTGCCTGTGTGTCTGCTCCAATGTATGTGACCTTCACAGTCTGAGTGGCCTCTGTTCACAGGGCATGTGGCCTTCCCTTGGACGGGGCACCTCCATCTGCACAGGTGACCTGTGACCCTTGGTTGCCTCTTCTCTGAATGACACACAGACTCGTGAACCATGAGGGGCCTCCCAGCTATACATGCACATGGATCTCCATGAGACCCAAGTAAACCATGTCTCCCCAACAGGGGCACCCACCACCCCACATCTGCTCTCCCAAGCTCACCCTCACCTCACCCCCAACACATGCTCAGCATTCTTTCTCTGAACCATAGGAAAGGAGCCAGTAGACTGATGGTATATCAACCTGTCCAGGAACAAAAGATGTCAGCTTGAGGGCATCCTGGGGCCACGGAGGCCTCAAGGCATGTGAACCTGAGTACAGGGAACAGGGGATTCTGTTTCTGGAAAGGAAAACTGACTCAACTCAGGTTCTAAGCATCGCCGCACTGGTTCAGAAGACACTTACTGCCTTAAAGAACAGAAAACGGATCAGCCTGCTGTCTCTCAAGAATGAACATGGCCTTCCCAGCCATGGCCAGGGCGACCTCTGCCCTGGGCCACCTTGACTACCTGCAGGAAGCCCTAGGCTTTCCAGCTCCTGTCCAGCACCTGGATCACCGTCACACTGGTGCAGCCGCCACATGGGTTACATCCTGATGCAGATGCGCCTTCCCTCGACCGCCCTGACTCTGCCCAACCTGCTCTGGCTTCTCCTTCCAGCTGCCAGGAATGTCACTGAGAGTGTCCCTCAGCCTCCCGGAAGAGTCCAGGGAGGATGTGGCACCCCATGAACACGAGTGCCAACTGGAAGCCTTGCCGAAGACGTTCACGTGCCACACCAATGGTGACTGCCATCATCAAACCTCTGGGGGAACGGCCTGGTCCTTTTACTGTACGTCCCACACCTCCAACACGGGCTGGCCCACACCAGCTGCTAAATGTGTTTGAATGATTCAAACTATGGTTTCTTCATTATCGAAAGTAAAGCTTAAGGCAGGCTCTTCCCAACTGCCACAAATTCATAATCAACAGAGGATAAGCACATTTTACTTTACTATGTGCCATTCATGTGGCTAAAAGAACATCAGAAACGATCAAATTCCCATTTTGTTTTTGTAATGAAGACTCCTCTTCCAAAAATTTCGGATATGTAAACCATCCCTTGTAAGCAGTGCAATGTCTTAAATTTTAGCTAAGGACCAATTTTACTCTTTTTCACATCAGACGTCTGAATCTCTACTATAGGCCCTTGGGTTTCCCAACATTTATTATGTATATCCTTCTTTAACACTGATTGAAATTCCCGCCCAGGTTTTAATTCCATGTAAAATTGATTCAAACAGTTGAAATGTTCTGAAATGTGACACAAGCAAGGCTATCTGTACGACTAAGAATATTTAGCGCCGTCTGCATCTGGTGCCGTCTGCACTTGGAGGAGTTTTTGTTGTTGCTGAACAGTTTGGAGTGATAAGTTAGGCTCCTAAGAAAGTCACATCCTGGTGATGTGGCAGGGGATACCCCCAAAGCCTTTCTCCAGGGTGTAATGGGGACACATCTTTCCAGATGCTGGCAGCTCAGGCTCTGCCCCAATGAATTACAGCCCCGCTGCTGCCAGAAAGGGAGGTAATGTATACTTAGTTCCCATGGGGTCATGTGGAGGTGAGTCACTGTGCAGTAGGGAGGTGCTCTGAACTACCACGAGGAAAATCACAGGAGTCCCAAGTGTTGTTATTACTGTCTCTGCTTTTATACTACAGTTCCTATGTGGCCTGTGCTATTTTGGTGACACAAAGTCATCCTCAAAAGTCCTGGTGCAGCTGCTCAGAATAACCCCAACCCCCATGAGGGCAGAGCCCAGGGAAGCCCACTGCTGCACCCTTCAGATGGCCTGTGCTCATATTGTGTGCCAGAACACACGCCGTGGATGATGCAAGACCACCACATGGTATTCAGGACAAACGGCAGGTGTAGGTGTGGGTGGGCGCTGTGAGGCAGGTGTGAAGGTATTTGAGGATGAGCAGTGTCAGTGGTAAGAAGACACAAGGAGAAGGCAGCCCAGGAACTCTTCCGGGCTGCTGCAGAGAATCCCTCAGACAAGTCCAACCCCAAGGGCTAAAGCCCAAAGATATTCACAAAACCACTCCCTATTTGCTGTCTCCATAGGCTCAGCCTTTCCTCCTCCCCTCAAAGAAAGGAGTAACACTAACACTTCCTCGCAGGTCCTCCTGCAGCTCGAATAAGAGGGTGCACGGAAGCCGCTGTCATGCACTGGCCCTGGGTATCCTCATGTGTCGGTACTGGTGCCACTGAGCACAGTTATCTGAGCCCTAAGAGCTGGCCTCAGGGTCTCCACCCCGCCTGCTTCTCCAGGCTGTTTCACCACCATAGGTTTGAGGCCTAGCCCATGGGTAGGAAGAGACCCATCTGTAAGTCACCTGTTCATACCATGTGCACAGGCTCTTTGCTCCCCAAAATCTCCCAAGTTTTCCACTCAGACATGGAGACCCGTATTTACAATCATCAGGCACTTCCCCGATGCCAGGCACTGCCCCCAGTCCAGTTTGATCTCCACACTAGCCCTGTGAAGTTGCCTTCACAAACATTCCACATGACAGATTTGGAAACTAAGGCACAGAGGTGAGGTCACCTTACAGGCAAGCCTGTAAAACGGCCTCAGTGTTCCAAACCTTCAGCACCCTGGTCAGCTTGTGCTTACATGCCGGGGGTGGAAGAAGGGGAGGTGGAGCCGGGGGCTCAGAACCTGTCCAGGGCCTGAGTGCAGGATGGAATCAGCCCACCCACCAGTCCTGGAGCCTCATTGGTGGGCTCGGCTGAGGTCTGTCTGAATATTTAAGGTTATCCTTCTGATCTCCTGATATTTCTTTAAAAACGAGTTTGTGCTTCTCTTCCACTACCCTCAGACTCTGCTTTTTTGTTTGGTTTGGTCCCCTTCCTCTGCCATTTGCACTATTGAGGCCAGACTCATAGTGACCAACTGGACATCGGGACGTTTCCAGAAGGAGGGGTCACAGACGTCTGACCAAACATTCCTTCACACAGAAGATTCTCACAGAGAGATGAAGCCCCCACCGGCTTCCACTTAAAGGGACCAGTTAACCGACTTGGTGGCAGCCTGCTGGTGCCCTGGAGTCCTGTGTGCCAGCGGGAGGCCCTAGTGTCATCATCCAACTAAGATGGAAGCTATGAAAGAGCCTGAGCATCGCACAACCTGGTTCCCACCTGCTGGCCGCAGCTGGAGTGAGCAGGCAGGGCCCGGGCACTGGCCATCACGCACAGAGCCACCTGTCACCGAGGAACACAGAATGGGTGGGGCAGAACACACGGCAACATGGCACATGGGAGGCATCAGGCAGGTCCCACCGCCATGGTGAGATCGACACCGGTGCTCTGCCATACCTCCTTCCTGGCCCCCTGGGAAAGGTTCCTCCACAGTCCAGCCTTCCATGGCACTCCGCCTGGGGCTCCGAAGTCTGCGTGCTTCCCTTGGCCCATGTGGACGTGGAGAATCTGAGGGGAAGCACAACCCCTACAGCATAGTCCGAGGCGCCATGAAGAGCTCCGTGGCTCTGAATGCAGAGCGACAGCCTGGTTTGAAGTCTCTCTGCACAAATGATTGGGGCTCATGATTGAGGGCAAATCAGCTCACCTATTCCACCCAGTGAGCACCTCCCTAACACAGAGATGCCCTCAGAATAAGGCTGGGTTTCGGCAGCACCCTCACCATGGATGTCTGTGGTGTCATGGGCCTCCCTGCCTCTCTTGCCATCTATGGGACACTTGTCCTCCCCTCTCCTGCCCTCCACACCGATCCCTGCCATTCCACCACATGCTCAAATGCATTGGCTGCTTAGTGGGCCTGCAGGTCCCCCCCAGCTTGGGGCTGGCTCTGAGCAGCCCACACGTGACCCTCTGGCTACTCAGGAATCATGCTCCTCCCTGGATGTCCCTGCAGGCTCCTGTGGGTGAGTGGTCTCACCTGCATGGGTTTGTGACCCTCACCCTGCATATATACATGTCTGACACACAATAGACCTGTCCTGACCATCACTCCTAGAGAACACAGGGAAGGCACTTTAGGACTAATTCCCAGTCACCCCTGGGCTCTGATCTACACCGTCGCATCCTCCCCGCCACTTTGCTGTCATCATGTTTCATCATGTGTTACAAATTAAATAATAACCCTCAAGTGCTTCACATTCTAATACACAAGTTTCTCTTCAGTTCACTTTGAATTTCAAGACTTTAGATAGTACGTTCTAGCACAGTTTTAGAATGCTGAGGGATGGATGCGTCATGAAGATTCTGGAGCCACCGGGGAGAGCACACAGGCTTAACCCAAACACACAAACACACCTGCCTGCCCGGTTTTCACTTGAACATCCTCTGCCTGTCTAGGATGTTGACATGAGTGAAAAACTCTACAAGAACCTCCTTATCTGCCAACCATTATTCTTGAATTCAGTATTTCGCTTGATTTCACAAAATTACATAAATTAGTTGTTCTTATTCCTATTTTACAAATAAATAAATGAAGGGGCAGAGTCGGTCACACACCTGGTAAGTGTCAGGGACAGGATGTTGGTCTGAGCCTGATAACTTGCAGCACTTCTGTTCGAGGCTGCTTGCTTCAGAATTGTAATTCAGAAGGAGGGAGTCTCACTAAGGATGATGCTGTGACCCTGGAGACAGGGCTGGGGTAAGCCCAGGGTGCCCCCTGCCAGCCTTCTCCCCGTGCAGGGGCCACAAACCCTCATCGGGAATGCAGCCTCCCCACATCTCAGAGGTCCATCTGCAACATGAGGGTACAAGAACCTGTCTCCAAAGCTGCTATGACTGTTAAATAGGTAAATGTCTTCAAGATCTTGGAACCCTTCCTGGCAAGTGTGTTATTATTTGTAGCTATGCACACTATAAGAGGTATGTCAGCTAATCAGACCAAGCATCACATCAGGAAACACAATCACACACACCAAGTGCTGTCAAATCTATGACCTGAAACCAAGTAACTACAGGCTGATCACAAACTGGCCCTCGGTTCACTACAGAGATTTCCCTGACTCTGAATTCAGATAGCTCTGGAGTCCTGAGTGACCTCCTGCCCTGGTTTCTGCTTCTCTGACAGTCTGAAGGGCACATGAGGGCCCCTACAGCCCCACTGCCACTACCTTCAGGTCCCCTCCTTCAATCCACAAACATGGCTGCTCTCTCCCAACGCATCCTTGCTTTCCAACACTGCCATCCGGTCACACATTACAGTGGGCCAGTCTAGGGAGGTGTGTTCAGATGAGGTAATATTTGCACAGGTGGACTGAGTGAAGCAGATTGCTCTCCCTAGTGGGTGGGCTTTGTCCAATCAGCTGAAGGCCTGCACAGAGCGAACAGGCTGACCCGCTCTCTAAGACAGAGATCTTTCTGCCTTCAAACTGGGACTTCAGTTTTCTCTTGCCTAGAGACTCAGAATGAAACCTGGGCCTCTGGCCTGCCAGGCTTCAGTCTGGACCTACATCATCCACTCTTCTTGGCATCCAGCTTGCTCACTCGCCCTGCAGATCCTGGGACTTGCCTGCCTCCATAACCATGCGAGCCAATTCCTTATACCAGATCTCTGTCCACATACATATGCTCATGCACCCTGTGGTTCTGTTTCCCTGGGGAGCCCTGAGCACTGCGCCTCTAGAAGACCCAGGAAACACAGCAGATGTTCGCACTCTTGGAAACGTTCCTCTCCACCACGACTGTTTGGTGCTCCTTCCTGTGCGGCAGCTTCAGATCCAGGGTCAAGACCATGTTTTCACCTCTTCTGCCCAGCACAGCTGGTGGCTGGTCCACAGGGGAGTGCAATACACAGCTGCCTAAGGAGCCTCTGAGGCAGGGGTATATGCACAGACAATGCCCTTTCATTCTTACCAGCAGCTAATAAACACCTGCTGCCTTTGGTGACGTATTCAGCCACCCCTCCTCTTCTTCCCACAGTGTTAATTTGGTGGGATAGTTCAGGAAGACCAGGAGGGAGCTAGGAGCGAGCCAGCTAGCCATCCAGGACCCTCACCTCTACAGGTAGAATGCAGTCAGGACTCTGCATGCGTACTCGTGGGAGGAGCCCAGGCCCGGTGTGGAGGCCACTCTGGTGATGCTGTGCCATGGACCCGAAAGCCCATCCTCCCAATGGGGGGGCCGGTTCAACGACCCAGGAGGAAAATGCCCACTGTGCCATGCAATACCCCCAGAGTAGCAGGAGAATGCCCATTTCCTAGAGATACGATTCTGTTCAGGCCATGAGCACCGACCCAGCTGTCTAACACAGATGCTGCATGTGTAGGATGGAGACTCAGTTTATTTAGCCATGAACAATCAGGGGACCTTGAGTGACTAATGTTGTGTGTCCCTGTCTTGGCATCTGTCACCCTGAAGCCACCCTACTGGGAACTTGCAGAGCTTCACACAGGGCTTAGAACACCACCAGGGATTACTGATGTGAGCAAGCAGGAATAATTAAAACTCAGCATTTCACATACAGTGTCTTAAACAGAAACACTTTTGAACTGAAAGTCAACTCCTCGGCCATAACAAAACCACCTCTCAGGAGAAGGATGCTTCCTCCCAGCAGCCTGAAGATTGCCGGACGGGTTTCATGTAGCTACTCCCACAAAACCCCTCTTCACCTTCAACCTTCATTATTCTGCAGTATTTATGTTCAGCTGAAGTGGGAGCTTCTAACACTGATCATGTGCAAGGAACATGGAGGATGTGTCCTGGATCTGCAAGGAAGATGGTGAAGCCATTTGCCCTGAGTGTTTAGGCGGCAGAACACAAACACAGTGTGACTCACAGCCTCCCTCACTCCGGCCACCTCTCTCCTGCTAGAAATTCCATCAGGGCCTCTCACAACTGCGGCCCATCCTTGGGGAAGCAATGGGCTTTTTTTCTTCCACACTGTCTACACTCTCTTCCATTCCTAAGGATCAGACATGTGATCATATTTTACATTTGTTTCTCTACAGAGCATAAAAGACACAGTCCACACACAGACACACCTGAAGATCCTGTAGGTCTGGTTCTGGACCACTGCAGTAGAGCGGATGTCGCAATAGAGCAAGAATCACAACAAAGCTGGTCAAATGAACCTTTTGGCTTCCCCGTGCACATAAAAGCTTTGTTTGCACTACACTGCAGACTTTAGGTGTGTAGTAGAATTATGTCTAATAAAAAATTGTACATACCTTAATTAAAAATGGTTTACTCTTAAAAAATGCTAACCACTGCCTGAGCTTCCCTTGAGTCATAATCTCTTCATTGGGGAGGGACCTGCCTCCATGGGATGTGCTGATGGGTCAGTGTGGTGGGTGCTGAAGGCTGGTGGGCTGCGGCCATTTCTTGAAACTGCAGCACTGACTCCCTTTCTCTGACTCCTCCTTTCATGCCTGATTTCTCCATAGCACACAATGCTGTCTGACAGCATTTCACCCCTGATAGGACTTCTTTCAAACTTGGAGTCATTCCTCTTGAACCCTGCCACTGCTTTACCAACTAACTTTATGGCATATTCTAAATGCTTTGTGGTCATTTCAACAATTGCCATCCCATCTTCACTAGGAGCAGATTCTATCTCTAGAGACCACTTTCTGTGCTCCCTCCAGAACCAGCAGCTCCTCATCCATTCAAGTTTGATCTTGAGATGCAGCAATTCAAATATAACAATAACAAAATTTTTTTTTAACATTGTGAGAAGTACCAAACCATGATGCAAAGGCATGAAGTGAGCAAATGCTGCTGGTAGCCTTGCTCAGCACAGGACCACTACACCTTCAATATGAGAACAACGCAGTATCTGCGAAGCACAGTAAGGTCTTACTCACCATGCGGTAAGAGCCAGTCTATGTTAAACCCTAGCTAGTTAATCTGTGGGGACAGAAATGAGAGGTGTGTGTGCTCTGGAAGCCAAGGCTTCACTAGGAAGGGCCACAAGGGAACTGTCTGCACTGTGCACGAGGTCTGCATCCTGACTGGTGTGAGGGCTGTAGGCATGCACACCAAATAACTGGGCATTTCACTCATGCAAGTTATACATCAATAAAAGAAGAACTAATCTGGCTTCTTGAGAGACATAAATTATCAGTTGTATTCTCATTAGTTTGGAAATAAAAGACATAGTTGTCACTGGGAAGGCATGTCTGGATTTATTTATTCAACTTTATGGAATTGATAGAAACACAATATAAATACTCAAC
Source organism: Phataginus tricuspis (assembly GCA_029783875.1). Taxonomy (NCBI): domain Eukaryota; kingdom Metazoa; phylum Chordata; class Mammalia; order Pholidota; family Manidae; genus Phataginus; species Phataginus tricuspis. Next base: position 32,112,249 of record JAQQAC010008525.1, read on the forward strand.
AACCCTTTGCAAGTGTTTCTCCACTCAAATAAAAACAAATGAGATCATTTGTTCACTTTAATTGGCTCATATCTAATACCAATATTTTAATTGCATTTACTCAAAAAAGAATACAACTTTTATTTCTACGGGAACACTTTAATTTTCCACCTACTGGCCACTTTGTTTTCACATAATTATCCATGCACTGTAACTAGTGTTCTACGTTCAGTAACTTGCAGTCTTTTTTTGGCCATTACCAGGTAATGTTCAAGGGTGTGCTATGAACTCTAAAGAATGTTCACTGTTTAGTTTGAAAGCTTTATACTTTATACTCACATAAAAATATGACAACTGCATGAGTGTATGTTAATGTAGTATTGATATTTTGGTATCATTTAATGTCTAAGTAAAATAAATCATGATTGAAGTAAACTTAAAAGAAGAGATTCATTTAAAACTACAATACGAGAGAGGACTCGGCACCCAGCGAGACCAGAGCGCTTCTCCACCCCAGCACTCTGGCGGGAGTCCCAGCAAGGCGGGTAAGGTACAGAGCCACGACCCCGGCGGACCGAGCGCTCCTCCCCCCCAGAGCTCCGGCGGTCAGACACTCCGGAGAGAGGACTCGGCACCCAGCGAGGTGGGACAGAGCCGCAACCCAGCGAGACCAGAGCGCTCCTCCACCCCAGCACTCCGGCGGGAGTCCCGGCAAGGTGGGTAAGGTACGGAGCCGCGACCCCGGAGGGACCGAGCGCTCCTCTCCCCCAGCGCATCAGCGGGAGGAGAGGATTCAGAGCCGGGAGGGAGTGGAAGTCTGCGCCGGGAGCGCTGACACACAGCCGGCGGTGTAGTGGAGATTGGAGAGACAGAGGGCACAGGGTCCCAGCCCTGAACGTGCAAGTTGCCCGCGGCAGGCTCCGGGAAGGAAAGAGAAGGGAAAAAAAAGGGAAGAAAAGCACGCGCTCGTTCTCAGCGGTCGTAAAGAGACAGGAGCTCAGTAGAGGGGCCGGATAGTCCCGCAAGCTGAGCCCAGCACGCTGGGAGTCCTGGGGAGCTTTGGACCCCTCACCTGGCGACTGGGAAAGGGTGGCTGCTCTTAAGACCCCCACACAGATCAACAGCTTCTCATTCGTTCCCAACCCAGCCAGAGCTATAAAGGGCCTTGCGGAGCAGTGCGGCCATGGCTCTGGAATAGTGGAGCAACAGCGCCACCTACAGCATTCACACAGAACCCACTCCCAGGGGCTTTATTTTATTTTTTTATTTTTTTATTTTTCGTTATTGTTTTTTCTCCCCTTTCTTTTCCTTTTTTTTTCTTTCCCTCTCCTTCAACAGCCTCCCATTCACTCTCACCCCGGCCACAGCTTTAAAGGGCCATGTGGAGCGACGTGGCCATGGCTCTGGAATAGTGGAGCAATAGTGCCACCAACAGCATTCACACAGAAACCACCCCTGGTGGGCGTTTTTTTGCTTTTTTTTTGTTTTGTTTTTGTTTTTTTGTTGCTGTTGTTTTTTTTTTTCTTTTACATGTTGCTGCTTTTTCTTTTTCTTTCTTTTCTTTTTTCTCTCTCTCTTTTTACTTTTTTTATTAGTAGAAGTATTTTTTTTTCTTCTCTTTGTTTTCTTTTTTTCTTTTCTCTCCTCTCTTCTCTTTCCTTTTTAAAGTCATAAAGAGCCCAGCGGACATACGTGACAACTACCAACAACTAATTCTATAGTCATGAGAAGACAGAAGAATATGACACAGACAAAGCTTCAGACAAACACCACACCAGAGAAAGAATCTGAAGGAATCGACATGCATAGTCTTCCAGAAAAAGAATTCAGAATAAAAGTCATAGCCATGCTGATGGATCTACAGAAAAATGTGCAAGAGCTGAGGGAGGAAGTGAGGGAAGTGAGGAAAGACAATGCAGAAATGAGACAAGCCATTGACGGGCTCAACAGCAGATTGAATCAGGTTCAAGACACGATCAAGTAATTGCAAGACAGGGACCAGGAATACAAAGAAGCTGAGGCAGAGAGAGATAAAAGGATCTCTAAGAATGAAAGAATATTAAGAGAACTATGTGACCAATCCAAACGGAACAATATTCGCATAATAGGAGTACCAGAGGAAGAAGAGAGAGAAAAAGGGATAGAAAGTGTCTTTGAAGAAATAATTGCTGAAAACTTCCCCATGCTGGGGAAAGAAATAGTCTCACAGTCCACGGAAGCCCACAGATCTCCCAACGCAAGGGACCCAAGGAAGACAACACCAAGACACATAATAATCAAGATGGCAAAGATCAAAGATAAGGACAGAGTATTAAAGGCAGCTAGAGAGAGAAAAAAGATCACCTACAAAGGAAAACCCATCAGACTGTCATCAGACTTCTCAACAGAAACCTTACAGGCCAGAAGAGAATGGCATGATATATTTAACGTAATGAAACAGAAGGGCCTCGAACCAAGAATATTATATCCAGCACGATTATCATTTAAATATGATGGAGGGATTAAACAATTTCAAGACAAAAGAAAGTTGAGAGAGTTTGCCTCACATAAACCACCACTACAGGATATCTTAAACGGACTGCTTTAGAGGGAAATACCCCTAAGGCTAAAAAGATGTCACCAGAGAAAATAGAATCATAGCAAAGAAAGCAGACCATCCAAATACCAACTAAAGGCAAAGAATAAAACACCTAATATATAAAGAAAGGAAGAGGAAGAATAGGAAGGGAGAGATAAAGAAACATCAGACGGCGTTCACAATAACTTAACAAGAAAGTTAAGTTAGATTTTCAGATAGTAAAGAAGCAACCCTTGAACCTTTGGTAACCACGAATCTAAAGCCAGCAATGGCAATAAGTACATATCTATCAATAATCACCCTAAATGTAAATGAACTGAATGTACCAATCAAAAAGACACAGAGTAACAGAGTGGATAAAAAAGCAAGACCCATCTATATGCTGCTTACAAGAGACTCACCTCAAACCCAAAGATATACACAGACTAAAAGTGAAGGGATGGAAAAAAATATTTCAAGCAAACAACAAAGAGAAAAAAG
>JAQQAC010008525.1:32120285-32145205 GCA_029783875.1 Phataginus tricuspis
AGGATGTGGAGAGAGGGGAACCCTCCTACATTGCTGGTGGGAATGCAAATTAGTTCAACCATTGTGGAAAGCAGTATGGAGGTTCCTCAAAAACTCAAAATAGAAATACCATATGACCCAGGAATCCCACTCCTAGGAATTTACCCTAAGAATGCAGCAGCCCAGTTTCAAAAAGACAGATGCACCCCTATGTTTATTGCAGCACTATTTACAATAGCCAAGAAATGGAAGCAACCTAAGTGCCCATCAGTAGATGAATGGATTAAGAAGATGTGGTACATATACACAATGGAATATTACGCAGCTATAAGAAAAAAACAAATCCTACCATTTGCAACAACATGGATGGAGCTGGAGGGTATTATGCTTAGTGAAATAAGCCTGGCAGAAAAAGACAAGTACCAAATGATCTCACTCACATGTTTAGTATAAGAACAAAGAAAAAAAAAAAACCTGAAGGAACAAAACAGCAGCAGACTCACAGAACCCAAGAACAGACTAATAGTTACCAAAGGGAAAGGGACTGGGGAAGAAGGGCGGGAAGGGAGGGATAAGAGGGTAAAAGGGGCATTACAATTGGCAGACATAGGGTGGGGGGGCACGGGGGGGACTGCACAGCTCAGAGAAGACAAGTAGTGATTCTCATCTCACTACGCTGATGGACAGTGACTGTAATAGGGTTGGTGGGGGGGACCTGATGAAGGGGGTAGTTTAATCATCACAATATTGCTCATGTAATTGTAGGTTAATGATACTAAAATAAAATAAATTGTAAAAAAAATAAAATAAAATAATAAATTAATAAATTAATAAATAAATAAAACTACAATACATAGCAATGTGGAGAATTAATTTACCTGTGTAGTATTGTATTTATTTAACTCCCCTGAATTAAAGAGGAAGTATATTCGTTTTTGGTACTAATAATACTAAATAAATACAAATAAAACAGTAACAGTCTGGAAATCCTCCCACCAGGCCCCGGAGTGCTGTGTGCTCGCAGGACTTGGAGTCTTGGTCTGGATCCAGCTGGAGGTGTGAAAAGCAAGGTGCTGCGTCTTCCTAGAAAGCTGGCAGCACAGCCATATGGCGGTTTCAAACCACCGTGTCTCCTCTTCCCCCAAAAGCTAGGGACTCGTTTCCTCTCTGGTCATGGCCTCCCGCTGGTCCCAGGCCAGGCTGCCAGGCTGAGGCAGAGAAGTCTTTGGAAAGCCATGCTCCCATGAGACCCCACGTCCCCTTCTCTGAAATATCAGGTCCTCATTTGTTCCCAGTTGCACAATAGGAATGGCATGTGTTGCCATTCCCAGTCTCTGGGCACTGACAGGATACAGACACAAAGTCCATAAAACACTCCAGGTGTTTTCAAAGGTGTAAAGAAGTCACTTTGTATGTCTTTTTAAAACCAGTTTAAGTCTGTGTGTGTCTTGTTTTCAAACTTAACTCCTGATAGAAGCTGGGAGTTTTCGGCGGAGGCACTAGGAGAAGCCACAGGGCACTCAGGCAGGTGTAGGGAAACCCATGTGAGGTGGGTGCGTCTACGGGAGCAGAGCAGGCAGAGGCTGGGGGCTGGCATCAAGGGAGCTGTGTGCAGACCACCCTCAAAGAGCACTCTTTTGTTCCTGCAGCCGCAGAAACCGCCTCTGTTCAGGGGGCCATGCAGGGCACACAAGGGGCATGCTCTTCACAGAATTAACAGGGCAGAGTCACACACAGAATTCTTGGCCAAAGTGGGGAGGAAAACACAGCCCTGGAGTTGCTCAAATGACCACATTTTCTCTTCTCCCAGAAACAGTTCATGGTGGGTTTGAAAACTGGGCTACATTCAGACTTTGGAATTAGGGCAGAATTAAGCCAAAGTTAAAAGTTTCCTGGAAAAATAGCTAGGGAAATGTTCCACATTACAGAAACATTTGCATCTCCTTAAATCCCACGTGAGACTGAATGCTATGCTGGGCAGTTAGCTGTTCTTGGGTCTAAATTACTGGCCTGCAAAATTTAGGAGCACATGCCACAAAGCGGCAACTCTGTACACCGCCTCTGAGAGTTCCCGAAGTTGGGCTTGAACTAACACATCCCTAGATTTCGCTTCTGTCGCTCCTAGGCCGTCCCCTGGCGGCCAGTGATCCTCCCAGAGCAGGCCTCAGATTCAGCACCGGTCCCCTGGGAGGGAGGTGCCTGCCACCCCAGCCTCCATCACAGCCCTTTCTGGGCCGACATGTCTCTTCAAAGATGTGCATCACTGAAGTATTAACTTAGCTTCTGAACACCCAGCTTTGTCTGTTTGAGATGGCAATGCAGTGGGAATTAACATTAGCTGAGAGTAAGACATAAAGGAAGCCCACAGGAGGGATCCAAGGAACTCTGCTGATACCAGCACTGATGCCCCATGTGCAGAGCTGAGTGCAGCCCTCTGCAGTGTGCACAGTGCTCTGGGCAGAATGCAGGTGCCTGAGCACAACAGGTGGAGGGCCAGGAGGCCACATATTTTTCTATCTGCAGAACTTGATGAAACACTGAGGCTTACTGATATAATTCCTCCCCTGAGCAGAAAATACTCCAGGAACATAAGGGGAAAAGATCAGTAAATATGTGACCTTGGCAAAGGATCCAAAACTAAGTGCAACTGTGGGACAAAAGGCACCCAGAGAGCTGAGGTGCAGGAGAGGCTGAGGGCAGCCACTCAAGTTCTTAACACACTGACGGCTGGTCATTCCTGGTGCTAGGGCAGAATGTGCACACATATAGCTCACATATGCACCCCTTACGTAATTACATACAAAACTACAAAGTTAACACATACATGCATAACTATCTGTAACTACATATATTATGAGAAACTGTCATAGGAGAGAATATATTTAATATAGGCCTAAGTTAAATATTAAATAAACATGTACTACACAATTATACATATGATTCTATGTCTACTTATACAAACAGATGAATTCACTATGTTCACCGCCTTTACATATACCAAGGAAAGGATAGTCCTTAAAAATGTTAACAGGCACCAGTGTGATCTCCAGGGCTTAAAGGTCATCTGTGTCCCAGGCCACCACATCACATAGGTAGAGTAACTGCTATCTGCACCCTGAGGACTCACTTTCAGCTGTTCCACATGGCTTTGTGGGGCACGGTCCCCATTTGGAGCAGCATCTGCTGTTTCAGGAGGGTGTGGAAGGAATGCGGCACCTCACCAGACCAGGTGGCTGTCATGTACCTGTTCCCTGTGCTGCCCAGGAGTGGGCATCAGAGGGGCCCCAGGCTGGCCAGCCTGATTGGCCCTGGCTTCTGACCCCACAAAGAAACAGCACAGAACAACCTGCAGAGATCTAGGGTCCGAGTTCAGCTGTCACGAGCCAGCTACATTCATGCAGAGTTGAGAGGCAGCATCTGTGAAAAACAGCCCTTCTGGCAGAATGCTCTATGCCTTATCCATCCTCCCACATCTTGCTTAAACACTCAGAGCAAACGTCCAGAGTGTAGACCCAGCAGTGCAGAAGCTCAGGAAAGGTGAGCTAAAACTGACATCTGTGGGGTGACACAGGAGGGTCTGTTCTGGCCACCCCTCATGCCCCACTACCTGGCCCTGCCTCCAATGGCACTGAGACACTGAGCCATTCTGTACAGGCCTTTGGTCTCTTAGCTACATTATGGCCCTAATACCATTGAATTCAATTGAATTGCATTCCCTGAAGTTGTAGCAAACTCTCCAAATGCTAACACAGAATTGGAATGCGTGCACGTTGATATCCAGATTCTTTATAAGCGATACCATGTATGAGTCCTAGATTAATGTAGTGTTTCTATTCTGTAATTTAAAAACCTACTTAATCTTTCCTGTACTTAGGATTTCCATTCCTAGGAATATAACTGAGTGAGCTGCATATTTTTCTTTATAAGAGGAAACAGATTGTTGTAATGATTTGTTTTCCTTCATTGAAAACAAGGACTCTTTCCCTGAATGTAAGGTGTCTCTGTTCTCGTATGTGTTGTTTTGTATTTCAGCCATTGCTCAATTTACCTAGAAGAAACACACGTGTACTGCATTTGGACTCCCCCACAAATGCTTGCCCACACACATGCTGTGCAAATACTTGCTAAAGGAGTAACGACTCTGCTCATTCCAGCGGGGGAACTGTACTCTCCTCGTCTCCAGTCTCCTTTGCCACATGTGCCACCCTTCTGCTCTGGCTATCTCCCCATGTCCTCCTCTCAAAATTCTCTACCCTGGTTTTCAAACCTAAACATAATAGGAACTCACTGGGGAGCTGCCGAGAATGCAGATTCCCAGTCAGGCACTGTGTGCTGACTCGGGGTGTCTGGGGAGCACCCAGGAGTCTGCCCGTGAAGAGCAGACCCCAAGGGCCACTTCATGCAGACTTGGCCCTGCATGTTTATTCCCCTTCTACATCACAAGCCCTGTGGGGAGGGAACTGTGTCCATCCACATGTGTGTGTCCTATGACACCCACATGCGCTGTGTTCACAGGAAACACTGTGAGAAACTGGACCCCCTCAGGAGTCCTGGGAACGGCCACAGTCCCAGCAAGGGGGTCTGCTTAAGGACTTTCCCCACTCACTGGGAGTGTCCAGGTCCACGATGACCTCTCCTCCCTGTCCCTAGAGCCCAACACGCTCACGATGCCCATGTGGGCCAACACATGGCCGTCCCCAGAGTGGTTTGCAGACAAGTGGTACTGTGTCCAGCGCAACGTGGTCTGGTGGCTTTCTGACACGGAATTTGAATGTTTACAAAGGCCACCACCCTGTGCCTGGACCCTACCCCCCAATGAGACCACGTGGTCACTCCTGTAGATTTGACAAGCTTTTTGGCTTTGCAGTCCTGAGAGACAGAACCTTTGCTCCGTATGCCAAGAAGCTCAGTAAAGCCTTTCACTACACCTGCGAACATTTACACCCACCTCTCTGACTACCATCTACTCTCCAGCAATATTTGGTGCATACATTTCAAGCCCTGGGCTGTGACAGCCAGTTTACATTTCTATAAATCAGCTAATGGTCCTCCTCACGAGCAGATCTCTGCACAGTGGTTGATACAGGTGTGTTTACAAACAGCCATAATGCATGCTGCTTGTAAGATCTTCTTTTATTTATTATTAATGATAATTTATAATAGCAACCATATAACTAAACCTCCTCTCAGAGGCCAAGTGTGACACCTTATCTCTTCTTTAAATACATCAGGGACACACTGGAGATAAACAAATCCATTATGATATGGTACAATATAGAATATGTTCACCAAGGATTTGATACCATTTGTTTCACTCTGACTCTGGGAAAAAAGTGATAATCCATTAAGGGAAAGCCCAACTATGACCTGTCTTCATTTACTTACCTGGTTGCCTGTATTAGGTTCAGAAGCAAACAGGACCAGAATGAAAGCAAAATCAGTGCTGGTCTTCAGGATGGGAGGTGATATCTGCCATGCTTCCTGCACAGTTCTGTTACGAAAATGTGCAGGGCCCTATGTGGCTTTGTGCTTTTAATTTTTGCCACGCTGACTTTATGCTCTCACGGCTCTTGAGTGGGTTTTCTCCAGAACAAATTTAAGCAAAGACTAGCGATGCCAGATGGAAAGCCACTCTCCCTCCTAGAATCTAAGAACTAAGTTGTTACCCCGAAACTGGTAAACCGCTGAGCTTATCATCCAAAGCAAAAACATATGGACTGTATCCTTCTCAGTTTACAGCAAAATTCATCACAATCCTTCAGTGCTTCACTAGAAATTTTCAGTATATGACTGAAATGCGTAAACCCAGTCGATAGAATGATACTGACCAGCGGAGGAATGAAGACACCCTTCACACAGCTGAGTAGCTTCCTGGGCCCGTGGCTCAGTGGCTACAGATGATGCAGGTGGCTCACTTCTTTCATACAAATCTTGATAGAAAGTCAGACACACACTGAGTATTCTGCACTATGAGTTGTTTAATTCCCATATATCTTACCAAAAACTCTACCTAAACCTGCTGAGTCACATAAGCCAGGTGCAATGCTCTGCACATATTAAACTCCTGACAGCAACGTGATGACTGATTCGTTGGTAAGTGATACATCTCAGGGACCCGAGACACATTTTTGATCTCCCAGAACAAACCAATTCTGGAAATAAACAATTTCCTAAAAAATCACATTCATGATTCCTGATATATTTTCTTCACAATGTTTAACTACAACAGTTTCGATAAAAGAATAGGAGACAGTTGAGAAACATAAAGTGGGCATTTGATTTTGCAGATGCATCAAGGACCAAAAAAAGGAGAAATCCTCAAATTTACAGTAGTTCCAGAGGTAAATTTAGGGACCTCAACACTTTCTGTATTTTTTTCATATCAGGTGTTTTTTTTAAACCATACAAATCCCTTGTTTGAAACTAATCATTCATAGCAGTGTTTAAGGTTCTGCATCCTTATCTTCACAGAAACAAAAGAGAAGGCAACTGGAAATTCGTAGAAAGTTTTGTACCTTTGAATGGGGTCAGTCCATGCAAGTTCCCTTTAATTCAGTCAGCTCCACTTCCCTGTGCCAGGCACGACCTACTCATGTCCTTTGGAAAATGGAAAGTAGGGGTCCCACTAAAGTGTTCCCCAAAGTGATCAATACACAAGAAAATAGACTTTACAGTTCTTAATTTGGATAGGGTCCCAAACGTCATGAACAGAAACTTTAAGGGGTTTGTGACTCAGAGCCTCTGGCAGCAACAAGGCTCTTTACCCTGTGAGCTCACAAAGGGCAGGGCTGTCCCCACAGCCCCACGTAGGTAAGTTAACTCCTTGTGGCTTAAACAGCTTGGCAAGGATGGAGTAACTTCTCCATAAAGTCATTCATTCACTGGTATTGTACAAAGTCATTAAAAGTGCAATTTCTACATAAGCAAATACATTTATAAATGTGTTTATAATCATTCACATCACCTGGAATGTATAATCACATATCAAATCAGTGAATAACCCATAATTATTTAGGGCACAGGGGTATTAACTGTAAATCAAATATAAATTAAAAGTTGTCACTCTTACACATAAATAAATATTTTGGCACACATCTCTTAAGGGAGACACTAGATTACACATACACACATACATACACGAGATGCACATGTGTGCACATGTGCGCACACACACAGCCTGATACCCGCTTATTCTCAGTGTGCGCCGCACAGTATGTCAATGTTTTTATGTTGCCTCACTTTTTAAATTTTAAATTTTAAAACGTTGTTTGGCAGCCAAGAAATAATTGGTTTATGTTAACTGACCAAATACAGTTTCTGTTAGCTTTATGTCCGTAGCTGTAAGCACAGGGCAGCTGGCCTGTTAGCAGAAGTGAACCGCAGGCTGAGTCTGTGTGTCTGACTCAGCTCTGCCATGTCCTTGCTGCGTGAACCCCAACAGTAATTTCATCTCTTTGGCACCGGTGACCTCATCTGAAAAACTAGCATCTGTCTCCTGTGTAGTTCAGATGTTCCTGGGGGCAAAAAAAGAAATGTGGAGAAAAATGTTTCAGTTCCTGCGGGGCCCAGAAAACTAAATGAGACAGAAGCTGGAAGCCCCAGCACAGAGCTGGGACCCACAATTTGCTAACGGGCATGAGGTCCTGCCTGACCCCTGACACACGAGGGAGTTTTGGAAATTACATTACGCAGTGTGTGTGTGTGTGCGGACAGCTGTGGCCTCTGTGACACTGCCTTGTGCTATTCTAAGAGCCTGTCACTTGGCACATTTGCCAAAGAGGAACTACAATTAGAACCACTGAGACCAGCGTGGGCAGCCTGGCCCCACAGCCAAGACACAGGGTAGGCTATAAACAGCTGTCGCCATTTCCACAGAACTTAGTCCAGAACCAAGACTGGTCACTGCGTGGTGGGAGCTGGAAACAAGCATCAGACTGCAGAGGGAATGGACAACACGGACACTCTGCCATGGTTCCAGCCTTCCTTGTCCCTGTCCCCAAAGGAGACGCTGGTGTCTCCAGGTAAACACTTCTTCAAGGTGGGGCCCTGGCCCTTGTGTGGAGCTCTCTGGTCACCAGAGCCCACATTAAATCCCTGACTGGCCTGTGAGCCCCATCTTTGTCCCTGTCAGATGAGAACCGCGTCTAACTCACGTGATATACCTGCACCCAGGGCACCCAGGACACTTGGCTTAGTGAATGGGGCCATTCACAGAGAAACGCAGGAAGACCTAATTCTTGCTGCTCACAGAAACCCAAATGCCCAGGAAGAATAAAGGACCTAGCAAAGTATGTGTGCATACCTTTGACAAGCTGAGAACCACCAAGTACCCTTCCTGCCCAACAACATACACAAATGTGGCGGGGGCTTGGCAAGGGGGAACACTGAAAATTAGGGTTGTACCAAGTCTGGTGGTGATGACAAACTACACCATGAGCCACCAAGGTTTTGGCTGTGCTGCGGTTCTGAGAGCCCATCTCAACCTTTCCCGCCATCTCCCTGGACCCAGGCCTCAGGGAGGCAGTGGGTGGCATGGATGCAGGGGAACCTGTCAGCACTGTGGTGGCCACAAGGCTAGGGCACAGACCCCAGGTTCAGGGTGCTGGGCCCAGAACTTCCCAACAAGGAGTTTGGACAAGTGGTCTCAACCGTGATGTGGTGCCAACAAACTGGGCTTTGAGATTCAGGAGGCCTGCCCTGGCTCCTCCAGCCACACCACTGGGTCGGGCCTTGCTCTTCTCCAGGCATAAGGACTATGCACACCATGAGTCAGCCTCAGGATCAAAGGGGATAAGATGTGAACCATGTGGCCTGTCCTTGGCACCATGCAAGGATTACAAAGCACAGCACACTGCTGGCCCACTGTGTGTCCAAACTTGGTGTCACTGGTTGCTGCCGCCTGCCCGAGCACTGGTCCCACCTCTGCCTGCTAGTGTTGCTCCCCAGGCAGCTTCCTCTTCTTGGCTGGCAGGACTACTCAGGGAAGGGGCAAACACTCCGAGCTCCAGGGTTTCAGCTGACTAAGTGTCTCTCGCAGGACTTGGAGACGCCAGCTCCCAGAGCCCTAGGCCAGACCAGGGAGGTCTGGTGGATGTGGGCTAGCTCAGTAAGCACGAGGGGCAGCGAGTGAGGCCTGGCTCCCCAAGGCCACCCTCACTGCGCAGCTGCCCCTGTGGGCAGTGCTGAGCTCTTCTGAGCATGACTCATGTGGGGAGGTAGAGAGGAGTCAGGAAACAGCCAGGGAATTACAGCCCTGGGGCACAGGACCCCCACACCCCAGCTTCTGCAGCCAGGACAACGGGAGGGAGTCCTTTAGGAAAGCGGCCCTCCCATCATGGCCCACCCAAGGGCCTGACCTGTGGCATCTCCTTCGTGCTGCCAGCTTCCCCTACCTCCCAGCACCCACCCTCCTTGTTCCCATTCTGGGATGGGGTTCCTCTGCCACGTTCTGCCCACAGGTCCACCAGTTCATCCACAGCTGCCTACTGAGTCCCTGCTCTGGGCCCAGCGAGGTCCCAGATGACTCTAGTCCAGGATGGAGAGCAGGTGGGAGGCCACATTCAGGCCCCTAGGGAGATGGGAAGCTCTGGGCAGAAGAAGGGCTATTCAGAAAGGGAGCACCACACATGCTGATGGGGGCAGACAGAAAGGCAAAGAGGGCCCTCCAAGCTGTGAATAAGGGTCATGCTGCCTTGGAGGCGATACCGCAGAAGTTACTGAGACAGCAGTTTCCAGACACAGAGGACCCAACATGGTGCCTGTGTCCTCCAGGTGGGAGCCAGTCAGGGAACACAGATGTGATAAGAGGGGCCAGGTGTGTCCAGACATGGTGCTACTGTGGCTTACTGAACACTGAGGCCAGGTCAGGGCGCACCCCATCCCACACAAGGAACACACAGGCTTTGCTCTCCCCACACCCAGAGAGCTAACAGACTCTGTGTGTTCCCCCAAATCCATTGTTAAACCTTAACCCCAAGGTGGTGGTGTCAGGACTAGGGCCTCTGGGGAGCCCCAAGTGGGACCTGGGCCCTTCGGAGTCCCCAGAGCCCCTACCCTCCTCCGTGTGAGGACATGGCAAGGAGACCCAGTGAGGATCCAGGTAGAGGCCTCCCAGAGCTCCCCACGCAGAGAGGCCCGCCAGCACCCAGTCCTGGGCCTCCAGCCCCAGAACTGTGAGAAGCAAAGGCTGCTCTTGATGAGGGAGGGTCACCTCCCGGTGTTGCACAGTGGCCCTGGAGGCCGCGTGGGCTGCAGGGCCAGGCCACGTCACAGCTGATCAGGCAGGACTGTTGGAGGATGGTGGCAACAGCCCTGAAAGGGAGCAGGTCACAGAGCCAGTGAACAGGGACTGCCAAGCAGAGGGAGAGGCAGGCACGGAGACCTGGGGCCTGACCCTCTGGAGGCACCAGCTCTGTCTCTGCTGCCACCTGGGCCAGGGCTAAAAGCAGAGACAGGACGGGGCCACGGAGAGCTGGGGACGGAGCCATAAGAGCAGGTGATGCGGACCCCGGGACACTCTGGTCAGGAGGCAGGAGGGGAGAGAAATGGGAACTAGCCACAAATGCTGTATCCTAACAGGAGGGGACAGTCAGCGCTTAAGGGCACGAAAATGGAGGAAAAGCACTCGGCTTGGCTGAACACCTCAGACAGCACAGAGTCAACGGCAGTGCTGACGAATGGATGACAGGCCAGATTCGGGTCCACTGGGCGGGCGGTGGGGGGAAGTCCCTATTCCTGGCTCATGGCCCTGCGAGGTCCTTGGTGCCGGCCACCCCTCCTCCCTCTGCCCATGGGCTGCCCTCATGCTGGGAAGGGCAGAGGCCACACAGCGGGCCTGGTGCCCATTCCTGGGGCCCCTCCTCACGTGACAAGGGGCAGTGTCAGTAACTGAGCACCCTCGCAGTGTGCGGCCAGCCCACTTCTGCATGGAGGGCTGAATGCTCAATTTTATAAATGTATAACCAAACAACTGCTATCATGAACAAGGTAATGGCCATTCGAACCCACCACTCCCTGAGCATTTTCTGGCTTCATCACTACGTGCCCTTCTGGGGTTCCTGACCTTTTTATCCACAGTGGAGTTTTACAGCATGGGCCCACAGGCTGTCCCAGCTATGCCATGTGGCGCCAGCTGGAGCTGAGCTACATGGGGGCTCTGCCCTCCAGCCAGCTTGGCTTTCACACGGATCAGACATCTTCAAAAAACTGGGCTTGGGGGTATTCGGAGATTCTGAGGTCTAAACAGACTCACAGCCTGTGGTATTCATGGCCAAGGGGACCTCCGCCTGTCCCTGCATGGACCCCTCCCTCCTCAGCTCAGACACCAGATTTGGCAGGACTGGTGGTTGCCTAGTAACATGCCTACACTGCAGTGCAGATCTGCTCCCCAACAGCCGCCTGCAGCAGCATGTTTAGAACAGCTTTTCTCAGGTGGCTGTGCACTGGCCCCCAGTGTCCCACGGAGAGTGTGGGGCCACTGCCCTGTCATCTGGCCACATGGAGGCCTGGGGCTGGGCCTGCTCGCTTTGTTCCCCATTGAGAAGCTGCCGTCCGTTAAAGGAAGCGGAGACTTCGACCATCCACGTGGCTGACAGGGCACTTGAGCACTGAAGGGCAGTGAGCGGGTGACGTGAGGGGCACACAGGCGCACGGGGGCAGCTGCTGAAGAACAAGGTGGAAACCAAGGCAGCATACAAGTGGGTGTGTAAGGCCACCAGAGAGACAGACAGGCATCCCCGGAGGAGTGGGCCTTCAAGGGTCATCAGACCTTGTTCAAGATCAGAAAGTTGCCTGCATCTGGAGGGGCTGAGGTGAGCTGCAAGGGACCCTTCCCCACAAAGTCCCTTTGGGGGCAACCGTGGCTTTGCCTTCTGGCCTGTGCCAAACAAGCCATTGGGTCCAGTTCAGCAGATCTCCCCAAATGCAGGGAAAAACCTCCTCCCTCCCTCCCATCAGCACAGACGTGTAGAAGCCTCAGAATCAGCACTTAAGGCATCAGAACAGGAGCCAGTCCCCTGGGTGGACAGCAGCTCTGCCTGGATGCTTGGGAACCCTCCTGAGTCCCTTACACAGGTGTCTGAAGACAGGGCGCCAAAGGTCTTAACTGCTCTTACTACAAGGTTCCTGGCACGTGGGGAGGAAAAATTGGGACAGATTGGGGAGACCTGTCCTCCAGGACAGAGACACCCAGAAGAGATGCACCATTTACAGGAGGGCAGCTCCGAATGAGGGTCAGGAGCCTGGGAGAGGCGGAGACCAGCTCTGGTTCTGCCAGGAAGAGGAGCCAAACCTAACTTCCACTAATAAAAGACATGACTAGTCAGAAGCAGCAAGGAGAGGAAAGCAGCATCAGATTCCTGTCTACCAGGTACCTTCTGAGGTCAGAACAAAAGGAACATCAAAGTAAAGCAGACAGTGCTGAAATTCAAACTCCAAGGCCAGCTAGACAGGGCCTGGCCCTGAGCACCCACCAGGGCTAGCAGCCTTGTCACAGGCTCACTGCCAGGCAGTGGCCCTGTCTCTGTTCCCAGGGGCAGTGTGATCACCGGGCTGAGTTCCTCCAGGGCTGGTCAGCAAACCCAGAAATCTGGTCTGAGCTCTGGATCCACTGCCACACTTTCTCAGGTCAACACAGCTTTCCACTAGTCTCATACCCAGTGATTTTCTTATCCAAAACAGCATGTACTCAAAACTTAAATACCAAAGTATTAGGATTTAAGGCAAGGCTGCCCTTTAAACAGGATGTCTCCAAATAATCATAACAATGGTAAAGATCAAATCACTCTAGGTCCCCCAACTCTGAAAGACTGTTTTTATGCATTAAAAAGGAAAGTTTGCAGTCACATAACAAACAGAAACACAGTCCATGAAAATCCCCACAGTACGTGATTTATAGGCTTGGGGTGACATCCAACAGTGGACGCTGCAAACTACACCCGGGAACCAGATGGCTGTGCCGGTTGAGGAGTGAAGACACCAAGTAACTGAGGGTTTTTTTTAAGTGATTACAAAGTCACTCAAGCAAAACAAAATGCGCAGCAAAGCAAATGATAGTAACATTAGGTTCAAAGACACTTTGTCCCCTGGGGGACTAGTTCATCAAGTCCCTATTTGTTCATAGTCATATAGTGACCACAGCCTCCCTAAGAGAAATGGGGATCTTTGCCCCCAAACAAATGCACCAAAACCTTCTTTTGCAGGTTCTTCTGTCCTAACGCATCAAAGCAGGTGGACTCACTTCTAATGTGTGTCATCTGCACATGAAAAATGGTCCTCCTTCCAAAACAAGGCAAAAAGACTTAGAAGAAAACTTATTGAATACTCAATTAAGCACTTTTTCTCTTATTTCTCTTTTCTGCTTATTTCTTTCCACCCTCCTTTTCTTTTCTTCTCTGCTTTCTTTCCTTTTTTAAAAGGTATTTTTTGAAAGCACAAAATAAGAAAAGTACTAGAAAACAATATGTGGCTAATGTGAAGTTGCCATGGATGAGAGGAGGTAGCAATTTATGCATAGCCTATCACCAGCTGAGCATATTTCTATGTCACTAATACTTTCCCAAGGAAAGTTCTAAATGTGTTTCCCAGACTTCTCAAGCAGAATTTTATCATTGAAAGGGTCTGAAAAACATTATGCTGTGTTTCCTAATTACGGTTGCAAATGTACACTACTAAGCAGAACTAATGGCATTAAAATAATGTCAATAGTCTGGCAAAACAAGAAAAGCCTTATTTTAATGAATCGGTTCTCATTAGATTCACATTCCAATATGCCTATGAAAAGTGAAAACCAAAGGTATTGGCTTGTGACTATCACTTAATGTTTAGTTTGATAATTTCACTCTAAAGCAAAAACAGATGAATTCTCTATACATATATAAGTAATTCTATGTATATCCACTTTCATGGAATATCCTCTTGGTTCCATTAGTGGCAGGAGCAGTTTGTGTGATATTCCACAGTGATGGCCTCCTGCTCTGGGACCCCGGAGGGCCAACTGCAAGACGTCACGTGCTGATTAAATGAGTGGTTACAAAGAGGCACGCGGCACCACGGCTGACTGTGCGCTGCCTCTGCTGCTCTTGAGGGGGACGACTGTGATTTAGACACAGTCAGGGCTTTAGACTGTCAATGCCAAAAGCTTAATTTTCCTTCCAAAAACATCACAACTCCCTGGACATGCTCGAATTAGGACGGATGACTGCCTGACGTCACCAGGAGTTTGAACCCCTAGGGACCCCTCCCTGCAGAAACAAGACGGAGTCATGTGCAGACAGCTTCAAAGCAGAAAAAGGAAGGGTGGTCTCAACAGCAATACTCTTGAAATCAAACTTTTCCTTCTTTTAAAAGCAGTTTAAGAATGGGTAAGGAGTAATTTCGTGTTTACCTCTCTTTAGAATGGCTCTTTAGAATTTTTGAGGACTGCCAAATACACTGCCAGGGAACAGGGAGTGGGCAGTTCTCCACGCTTTAGAAACAAACTGATTCCCTTAAGGTGTCGCTCCAAGCAGAGGGACAGCGAGATAAATGGCTGCTCTGTGGAAGCTGGAAGGTGGACAGGGCTGCCGAGGGGCAGTGTGCAACAGGTCTGGCCTGTGGTTTGGGCAACCCCTGAGCCTGGGTATATGCAGGGGGTTAGGACAGCAAAGGTCACAGAGACACAGTGCAGGTGCCTGCCCACCACCTGGTCTGAGAGGCCTCCCGGCCACCTCACAGAACTCCATCCCCATCACAACCCCCCCAGGGTGGGATGCCTGGTGTCTGCCCACCATGCCCTCAACACTTCCCCTTTATCAAGCTCTGCCCTATTCACTGCAGAGTATTTTATAAATCATTCAAAGAACAGTGTCCACAGTGAAGAGCAGCAGAAGACGCCACCCCAAACTATGACTACATGAATTCACATGCCACCCTAAAACAGGCTGCTCTTTGGGGCTGAAGGCCCTGGAAAGTCTGGAGGGGCTTTTTGTGCACCCCTTGCCTGCCTGAAGACAGAGGTTCCAGGAGGAACCACGGACAGAGACCCCTCCCCAGCCCGGAGAGGAGCCTGGATGTGGACCCCACACACAGACGGACTGTCTGGTGTCACAGACAGTCACACTCCTGAGTGTTCCTCTAAGGCATCCTCTGCTGAAACCATTTCCTCTCCCTGAGAGGCCTGCATTCTCCCCATGCCCCCATCAAGAAAGACTCTCATCCTGAAGTCTGAGCCACCCAAGGACTTGCTCATTTCCCCGGACATCTCCCAGCACACAAGCTACGCCTGCTCATAAACCTGTTTGTTCTTCTCTTATCAACCTGCCTGTTACTACAGGGGCCTCAGCCAGCAGCTCCAAAGTATTTCTCCAAAAAAAAAAGTACAAATTTCCTATACTAGGACCAGATAACAGAACACAATGAAATGACTGTTATTTATGGCTCCTGAGGGTCCAGCTTCTCACATTTAAATATTTAATGTTTCTTTGAGGGAAGATGACCCCTGAACTCTGTGCTCTAAGCATTCAGCAAATGAGTGGCATGTTCTAGGGGGAAAGAATGTATCACAATTTACATATGCTTAAAATAGTATTTACATACTGAAAAAGCCTAACTGGAGACATATTTCAAACAGTAAAGGAAAATGTTGGTATCAAATTACACAAAGAATTCTTAAAAAATAAAATCACTAACAACATTCCCACAGCGAAGTAGATAAATGTCTACAAGTAAAATTTACAGAAGAAATATAAATAGCCAATAAATACCATGCCTCTTCAGGAAACAAAGGGATGCAAATTAAAACAAGGTACAACTGTCACTTTTTAATTTGGGAACGATTAAAAATGAGCTGTAATTTAATGCTAGTGCAACTGCACTGAGAAAGTACTCATAAACTTCTCAGGACAATATAAATTTGTTCAAACAATCAGAAAAGTAATTTGCCTTTCTACATCATGAGCCTTAAAAACGTTTGTAATATTTGATTCTATAATTTTATTTCTAATAGTTGATTCTAAATGAGATAATTAGAAATGAAGTTAAAGATTTGTGTAAAAAGAGGCTTATAGCAACAGTACTAACAGCAGCTTTTAAAAACTGTAACAGCCTAGGTGTTTGATGATAGGGACATAGTTAAGTAAATAAAATCCCATCCAGAGTGGGATATACGCCAGTCATTATTACCTATAGTGATTTGGAAACTGAGATATAAAGGTGCTAGGTACAGAAGAGGATACCAACTCAGCACACAATGCCAGCTGCATGTGTACACTTTACACACATGGGCAACATTCCAAAGATAACAGAAGGATATATCAGATTGATAAAGATTCTCTCAGAAAGTAATATTACATGTTTTCTATGTTTATATTATTTTTAAAGTCAGAAAAACTTTCCTCACAAAAATGTGATGTCCAAATAACACATCTGGAGAAACGGTAGTCAGTTTGTCAGAAGGGTCTGCAATACTCCCGAGTCCTCAGACCCTGGGTTTGCAATCACTCCCACTTCTTAGACAGAATTGTGTGCACTGATTTCATTGTCCTGTCCCCAACATTAGAGTAACATACAAAGAGAGCAGCATCTGGTACCACAGACTCACAAAGACAGGCTGCAGGATATGCTTCTCTCCTTGGATTTTCAGAAAGCCACCAGAGGTGAACTGGAAGGGTGAACAACCACCAAGCCTCACCTCTGGCCCAAAGAGAACTTTTCACTATAAATGACAAATCCTGCACAGCCCTGCATTGTACATGCTGCATCTCCAGCCTGGTCTGACCCAGGATGCACAGATATATGCAGGTACACCTGGGAGCAGTCAGGTAAGCAAGTAAAACTGAAGAAAAAGAGGACATCCCAGGAGAAGCCAGAGATGAAACAATCAGGGAACTATGAATGTACTGACTTCCCCAAAAAATGCTTGCAGGCTAAAGGCAGTGGAATGAGGTCCTTAAAAAGCTGAAGGAAAATAACTGCTGATCTGCAATTCTATAGTGTGGGAAAACTATCTTTAAAAGGAAAAGCAAAATGAACACATTTCTAGGCAAACCAAAAGGGAGAGAATTTGTTGCCAACTGACGTATACTGAAGCTATAGTTTGGGGAGGTCTCCAGGGAGAAGAAAATGCTCCTAGACAAAAACAAGGAAATAAAAAGAATGGACGAGGGGGCCAAGGAAGGTGAATATGTGGACAAACAAATATGATTACTATCAACTTACAGAACAGTAATACTAATGTATTGCTGAGTTTAAAATTACATGCAGAATTTAAACTTGTGACTAAAATAACACAAAGGAAACAAAAGGAGTAAGAAATGTTTTTAAGGTCTTAGTGTGGTCTGGAAGGTGATAAAAACCCTCCCTCCATTTATATTAGATTCTAGTGATTTAAAGATGACTTTGGTGATCCTTAGTGAAACCACTAAAGGGAGAGTAGAATGAATAAATAAGTTAAGAGAGGA
The DNA here is from genome assembly GCA_029783875.1 of Phataginus tricuspis. Classification (NCBI taxonomy): domain Eukaryota; kingdom Metazoa; phylum Chordata; class Mammalia; order Pholidota; family Manidae; genus Phataginus; species Phataginus tricuspis. The sequence continues at coordinate 32,137,700 of JAQQAC010008525.1, forward strand.
GAAGATGGAATAATAAAAATGAATCTCGATTAATACAACAGAAAGGCAAAACAGGAGAACAGGCAATATAAAATAGGTGGTCCAAGTAGATAGATATAGTAAAATGGTGGATTCTAATCTTAGTATATCTGGAATTACATTTAATTCAGATGGTCTGACTATACTGAAACTTAAAAAAATATATATATGTAAGGAGTACAAATAAAATATAAGAACAGGGAAATATGCAAGTAAAATGATAGAAAAAATACACTATGTAATTATTTGCCTCAAGAAAGCTGATACATACGAATATCAGACACAGTAGATTTTAAAGCTGACATCACTGGAAGAGGTAAAGAGGTCATTTCCTAATGATAAAAGGATGAATTTTCAAGAAGATAGAACAATATGTTATATGTTGTTGTAATATGTATGTCACTATATAACTTCAAAAAAAGAAGCAAAATCTAATAAACTAGTAACTGGCAAATTATTTGAAAATAAGGGATATATGTCTAAAAGTTTGTTATCAAAGCAGAAATCAAATGGAAATTAGAAAATAATTTGAACTGAAGGTCATGAAAGTATTACATATCAGAACTTATTATGGGATGCAGCTCAGACTGAACATGAGACAAATTTGCAGCCTTAAACACAAGCTTTAGAAAAGACAAAAGACTGAACATTGATGACTTAACTCTATATCACAGGAAGTGATAATAAGAGTAGCAAATGAAAACCAAATAAAAAATAATGAAGATAAAGGCAGAAATCAATTAAACAGAAAGAAAGTGTCAACAAAGCCAAAAATCATTATTCTTTAAAAATTAGTGAATTTCAGAAGCCCCTTATTAAATTTAATCAAGGAAATGAAACAAAAAGCTTAAAGTAAAAATAATCAGAAATGGAAAAGGAGAAATCATTACAGATTCTATAGACATTAAACAATTTTAAGAAGATAGTATAAACATTTTTATATCACAGATTTATAGATTAATTGAAATGGAAAAATTCCTGGAAAAATACAACTTTTTCAAGAAGTTTAAAATAAGAAGAGATTTAAAAATCTCCAACCCCCTATGTCTAGTAAGGAAATGGAAATTAAATTTGGAATTACAAGACATCACATAAATGAATAACCAGAAGCAGATGGCTTCCTCAGAAATATTTGCAATGTTTTAGAGAATGAATAATACTAATTACATGAACACTTTACTTTGTTTTGAGGACAGATTAACCTTAATTCCAAACCAATAGGAGTTAAAAAAAAAAAAAGTTAGGTGATCTGTTGTAAACATACACACAGAGTACTAAACAGAGTATTAGCAACCATTATGCAATACTTTAAAGGATAAAAAAAAAATCACAAAAATATTGTACTTATTTTAGGAATGCAAATTTGATTTATCATTCAAAAGGCAATCAATATAACATGATATTAAAGAATAAAGGATAAGAATTATATAATCACCTTGCTAAGGAAAAGTATTAAATAAAATTCAATTTATGATACAAACTTTAAGCAGACCAGACTAGAAAGAAATTTTCTTAAACTGATAAGGAGTATCTACTCATCCTCTAGTAAATACCATATTTAATGCAGAAATATTGGAAGTTGCCCATCCCTCACTGAATTTAGGAACACAACTTTGATGCCCAATACCATCACTTCTATTTAACATGATCCAAGAGGTCCTGGCCAGTGCAGTAAAGCTAGAAAAATGAATAAAACAATTGGAAAAAGAAAATAAAACTGGCATTTGCTGCCAATTTATTATGAATGTAGAAAATCTAACATACCTACAGAAAATATAAATTAGAATAAATTAATAAGTTAATATAGCAATACGACTAGAAACAAGATTGATAAAACTTTATATTATCAGCAATAAATAATTAGAAAATTATGTTTAATCTACATCTTCAGTAAATTTACAATCAAACCCCAGTGAATTATTTCTTTGTAAAAACTGAGACATGGGTTCTAAATTTCACATGGAAGCGCAAAGTGGCAGGAATATAAAGCCAATCCTGAGCAGTAGGAATCCCACTGGCGCAACTGAAAACCAAGATACAATAACAACAATCTCAGTAGTGTGGACTTGGCATGGGGTCTGACAAACAGACCACCAGGCAGTCCAGAAACAGGCCCTTAAAGCCTGGCAAGCTGGACTGTGACAGCGCCACCCGCAGCGCAGTGGGGATGCGCTCCGAGTGCTGCTGGACGAGGGTGAGCAGAGGTGCCCCCAGAATAGGCCACACTGGCATAAGGCTTATGTGGAGCTGAAGACACTTGAGAAGCAGCAGATACCAGAAGAGCTCTCTGCCCTTCCTGCTTGCCTAGAAGCTGAACATACATTTACAAAGGTGTCCCTTTGCTCTCTCCACGAGAAAGAACAGAAGCCAGTCACTGGAGACACCTCGAGTCTGTCATCAGCCAGAGGGACCTACACAGCAAGCCCTGCTAGAACCAGCCGGTCACACCACCAACGTCCATATATTTTTCTCCCCATAACCGGCCACGCTGGAAACTCAAAGTCATGTCCAAACTTACTGTTCTTTTGTGAACATGCTGTCTGAGCTCTATTTCTGTGCATTCCCAAGTGTAGGCAAGATGCACACGCTGATCAACTTCTGTTTGTGTTTCTCTTGTTAACCTGTCTTTTGTCAGGCTGATTTTGCAAGCTCCAGCCAGAGAACTGAAGGTGGGTAACTGAAACACATTTTTTCCTTCACTGTGTGTATCAATTGGGTATCTATCTGGAAAAGGAATAAATCCGGATCCCTACCTCACTCCACACAGCCACTCCACAACACACCCACACACACAGTTTCATTTATATTTACAGATCTAAACATAAAGTTAGATGAAAAGGTTTCTAGAAAACAACACAAATTCTAACCCTAAAGAACATCAATATATTGGGCTACATTACATTTAAGGACCTGTGGCCATCAAAGCTGCTATTAAGAGAACAAAAGACAGCCCACAGAGTGGGGGGATGTATTTGCAAACCTGTACTTTGGTCTCATATCCAGACCCCATTAAGCAGACAACATGTGAGAAAAATGGGCCTGAGATGTACACAGGCACTTCTGAAAAGAGGCTAATATGACAGAAAAGGGAACTCAATACTGACTCTAATACTTTAGAGTCACAATGAGGTACCACTAAATGCCACCTAGAGTGGCTCCTACTAAAAGATTAACATCATCAAGTGTGTAGGAAGGTGTAGGGTGGGAACTCTACTAGCTTGTTAGTTAGTAGGAGTGTGGTTTGACCTGGTAACTCAGGAAAACCATTTGGTATTAGAGCCGTATTCATGGATGCTCCATGAGCCAGCCTGGCAACCCCACCTGTACACACAGCAGATGCATCCACAGTCTGGCCAAAAGTACACATATGTTTACAGCAGTGCTGTCTGGGAAAGTTCTAGACTGGAGAAAGAAGAGGAGAAGGAGAAGGCATCCATTAGCATTTCTCTGGGTAAACACACTGTGGTGTAGCCACACAGCACAAGGCAAGCTACACAACATCACAACACAAAGCTGGCACAGCAACACTGAGCCAAGGGGCAACTGCCTACGTGGACACACTCACGATCCCAATGTGCCAGATGCAATGAACTGATGGGAGAGAAACTACAGCAGTGGTCACTCTTGGGGACAGTGACTGGGGTGTGCTGATAAAATTCTATCTCTTGATTTGGGTGGTAGTTACATGACTGTGCTACTTTGTCAAAATTCCCATTTTCATAATCTGGATATGTGTGCATTTTATTGGAAAGTTTGAGAGGCAAATAAAAATATACTATAGTGAAAGCTGCATCTCTTCAGAACAGACTGCCTGTGAACTGTCAGAGTGTATGCTTTCCTGATACACCTGCCCACCCTTGAACCAAGGCTTCCCATTTCTCCAGCAGCAACAGGAACACCAGAGAATCCCTGAGCAGAGCATCCAGGAGACACTAAACTGAATTCCAAATCTTGCTTTGACAATAAAACCCTTCAGACGGCGTCTGTATTCACAATAGGAAGGAAAGAAAAATGGAAGCTGAAGAGATTAAATCTATTTAGACTTAGTTTTTCTTATTTGTTGGGTAAAGAGGTACACAAAACAGGAAAAGGTCTATTTTCTACAACATTTGGAGTTGGCTATTAGAGTAGAGACAGATAAGGCAAGACTTCGTTATTTTGAAGGATAAAGAAATGCAACATCTACACAAAGTAACTCACAGATTGGGGGAAACACTGAGAGGCCAAGAAAAGAACTAATGAAGGCCACCATAATCCTTACTTAGCTTTACATCTTAATGACTCCGAGCTGTCTTCACAGCTTTCACTGTCCCTAAAACTCAATTCCACAAAGCTCTATTAGAACAGCCTTGCTGGCCCTATAAACAGTAATTTTACCTCCTGATTTGTTTTTCTCTTTGATCATCCACTCTCATGCTCTGCTGCCTTTCTATGTTTTCGGAGTGTAAGTTTATATTAATTGTCTTCATAAAAGCCTTTCCAGCACGTGGCCATAAAAATACGGTGCGTTGGAAATACCATCTCCTCTGTGGCCTCATCTTTGCTGTCCCACGCTTACCTCATTAATTTACCTGATACAGTTGCTCCTGTTCAGGGTGTCCGTGAATACTGGTGCTGGTGATGACAGTGCTAAGAAAGGCTTGGAGTGTAGTACTGACCTGAATTCTACGTGTTCCAAAATTCGCCTATTATCTTCCCTTTCTTCATCTGTTAGGGTGTTCATGCAAATGTGTGAACTGGACCAGAACACACCACCACAGAATAGGGACACATTGGCATAAGGCTTATGTGGAGCTCAAGACAACTGAGAAGCAGCAGATACCAGAAAAGCTCTCTGGCCTGTGCCCCAAATTCCCATCCCTGGAAATCCTCCAATTCCAGCTGTACTGATGTTGGGCTTTGAGACACTTCCTGCTCTGGTTAAAACAAGTCCAGTGGCCAACAAAGCAGCCACCACACTTTAACTCCCATGGCTGCACCACCCAAACCTGCTACACAAGGGCTCTGAAGAAAAGGCAGTTACAATGTTTGCCCACTTCAGTTCTTGGAGGCAGAAATGCGAGGCTCTATCTTCTTACAAACTCCTACAAAAGGCAATCTTCTACGCCAGCCCAGAGTGACTCACAACCATTTGCCAGAGCACAAGCAAACGCAAGGCTTCCCCTTGGCCTCCGTTACACTCGGATACGTGCTCGCTTTCTCTTCAATCTCTAGACCAGGGGATTGCTCAGTCAGCCTACTGACTCATTTTTTCATTACATTTTAAATTATGAGGCATATACTGCTCAGAACCCACAGCCTATTTATTGTATTTTTTATATTCTGAAAGAAAACTTGGTATAACCCTTCGGTTTACTGGTGAACTACCTTACAATTCTTAAATTTATTTTCCAGTTAATGCACACAACAATCTCTATAGCAACCCTTCAGAACTTTGAAGATCTTCAGATCCTTAAATTTAAAAAAGCAAAGCTATTATTCCAAGTTTTTGAAAAGACCTTGTGCAGAAGACTATCATCTAAATGGTGATCCAAGGCAAAAGAATCACATATGTAGGCAGAAAATGGGACTTTCTGGCAAAATACTTGAGATGTATCTTTTCAAATCTTTTAAAAATAATGAGAATAAGCTAATTGCTTATAAATTTTTCCATATAATATTTTTACAGTATGCCTAATAATTACAAACTTAATCTCAATTTATTTTGACAATTTGGGGAAGTATTTTTTAAAGCATATAGAAACAAAGATCCAAACACAAATATCAGTCTTTTGAAATATTTATATTCAGCCTTGAAAGTATTTTGCAGTTACCCTTAACCTTAGGCATGTTATTCATGCTATTAAGTATCATTCAAAAACAGGGTCTTAGTTGCCAGGCTCTAGTACATAATTCACTTTATTATGCCCTTTTTTAGATTTTAAGGGGTTTCCCATTTTTTGCTACTATAAATATCTGTCCATGTCTGATTATATCCACAGAAAAAATGTTCTGGAGCTGGTACAGCCTCTTACAAAGGCTCAGCTGACTGGATTCCCACCAGTCAAGTAAGAAAGAGCCCATGTGGCCACATCACTGATAATTGGACTTCTTTCTTTTTCTATGAACACAGACTTTCTCCAAATACCAGCATGCTTCAAATCTGTGTGCTCAGATTCATGTGCCTATATGGTGATCTTCAGGAACTATAAAAGAAAGCAGTTTCTGACTGAACATTGGATTTCCTGAGCCAAATTCAGGTTTGCTGGGAGATTGGTGGTGAGATTTGAAAATGATTTAATCAAAAACATACCCCATTTTTCAAGGCCCAGTTAGAATCTACATACCTGTGATATTCACAATGAATGGCTCCCTCCTCGTCATCTCTGTTCCACAGGGGGAAAGTTTCAGCCTGCCCACATTATCAGAGGAGCCCACAGGGGACAACCTCCTCAAGGCCCAGCCGCTCCCACCGCCTCTACCCCAAGCACACAGCAGAGGCCCTGGATGGTCAACACAGAGGCCGAGTGCAGCTGAGGAACATTTCTGCCAGGCCTTTCCAAGACATGGAACTTAAAAAGAGACAGGTGCCATCTGACTACTGAAGAATTGGTGTCAGGGACCAAGCAAGGTGCCGGGCATTTCAAGTGGCTCTAACACAGCATACAAGCAGTAGGACAACTCAGGAAGCCAGCTCCACCCTCCAGCTGGGAGGACAAAGGAGGAGATGGGGGAGGCAGGGCTGCAAGCCCCATGGAGGGGCCCAGCTGGCCTGGGAGTGTGGGAGGGGCACCAGGGAGGGAACGTCCTTGGCGCACCCCCGGAAGCCTGTGCTCACTGCCTGCTGCCTCCACACCCACAGCATCCAGGACCCACAAACCCCACAGGAGGGCTGGCAAAGGGAAATCCCAGAGAAGAGCTTGGCTGTGGGCTTGGGGCTGAGGGATGAAGCCTCATGGTGCAGAAAGGCTACCATCAGTCTGGGAAATGCTGCAGTCCACATATCTCAGAGCAGTGGCAACAGGTACATAGAAATTTGAAAAGTTCATTAAAATAAGGACTTCTGGGAATATGGCGTCATGAACGGACTAGCAGAAAAATTCCTCCCAACATTATATTTATTCACGAAAATACAGCAAATACAACTATCCCTAAAAGAGAGACCAGAATACACAGGAAAGTGCACAGCGTACAGCTACACCTGTGAGAACTTGGCAGCCGGTGAGGCGGACGGGCGGCGATCTGGTGGGACCGAGCGCTCCGCTCCCCCAGAGCTCCGGCGGCCAGACACGCCGGACAGAGGACTCGGCACCCGGCGAGGCGGGACGGAAACACGATCCAGCGAGACGAGAGTGCCCCTGCACCCCAGCACTCCAGCAGGAGTCTCGGCAAGGCGGGTAAGGTACGGAGCCGCGAGCAGACCGAGCGCTCCTCTCCCCCAGCACTCCGGCGGGAGGAGAGGATTCAGAGCCGGGAGTGGAAGTCTGCGCCCGGAGCGCCCCTCCACCC
>JAQQAC010008525.1:32155624-32208012 GCA_029783875.1 Phataginus tricuspis
AAAAAAAAAAGTTCATTAAAATAAAAGTGTGTAATTACCAAGGTGGTTAAGGTAGAGTTAACTCTCCTCAGCAATACATTACAAAAGAACTAATAAATGAATTAAAAAAGGCGAAGTGTGCCATTGAAGACCTTGAACTTGGTTTCAGGAAAGATATGTTCCCAAACCATGGAAAGCAGATCAGATATCCTATAGAGACAGAATTGCTCAGAGGTTCCTCAGCTCCTTATTTGGAGGTGACCTTGCCAGTGGCGCCCTTTCTGCAGGATGTGCCTCTAAATATTGTCACCTCTCCCTGGCTTCTCTTCTTTTTGCTTTTTGGCCGATCAGCCTCCTGAGCCTTCGGGTGGACCCCAGGGGAGCCCACCCATCCCCAATCCTACACAGGGGCCCCTGCAAACCCTCTCCTTCCCTGGCGGTCCTGACCTCCCTGTGCACAGGGTCCCCATGGGGCCTGGCTGCTCTTGGGTGAGCAGGCCCAGCCCTGGCGTCTTCCCACAGGCTGCAGTGGAAAGTGGGGGTCGGCAGCAGGGAACGACTACCCATCCTCCATCAGACTTCACTAGAAGCGCACCGTGGGGGTGCCCAGGGGCAGCATGGGCCTGCAGGGCTCTCTGCCTCTAACCCAGGTCCTCCCCCCAGTCCACGCGTGACACATGGTTCCTGGAGCAGGCACCCCAGTGTGACGTGGCCTCCTGCCACCCTCATAAAGGACACAGAGATTTGAAGAAAGTTAGTGAGTTGGGAGATGCCAGTTGGTACTACACACATGACCTCTCACCTTAAATACATTTCCTGAATTGCGCTGAACTCATGGCATTTAAAGGTTTGGAAGCTGTCCACCCCAATGTCAGTGGACTGCTGGCCTGGCCAGGCAGTGCCCTCATGTGGGCTGGGTCCTAACCCTCACTCCAAAAACACACTAATGGCTTTTGGCTTTTTATGAAAATGCCTTTCACTAGGGAAGCTCCTACAGGAGAAACAGCACTTCACTGGCAGTTGAAGCCAGTGTTTTTATTTCAGACATCTGTCTCTACAGAAAGGCAGGTTATCTTGGACTCTAAAGACCAGAAGCATTCAAACAAGGGACATTAACAAAGCATTTACTTAATCAAAAAGGACTTTAGAGGTCTCCTGTTGTGAGAATGTGAAGTTTTTGCTCTAGGGCATGATACGTGATAAAGGTGTGCACCAGCCAGTTTGGTGGGGGTGCTTAGCAGAGACCCTGGGACTCTCACAGGGATGGGACAGTATGAGCCCTCCCAGAAGGAGGCCCTGGACCTCACCTGTAACAAGAAGCTCTGGTTCCTGGTCAGCACTATGGTCTGGCACGTGCTATGGGCTGAAATGGGTCCCCCTGAACGCACACATTGAACCCCAGTTCCAGGACAACTGTGTTTGGAGCGGGTGCCTTCAGGGAGGTGATGAAGGCTGAAGGTGAAGTGAGGTCCTTAGGGTGGGCCTGATCAGCAGGCCTGGTGTCTTGTAGGTTTTACAGTAAGAGACCTTGAAAACTGTGTTTTAAAAAAGAACCATGAGAACATGTCATTTTAATTTTGACTTCAAATAAACAGCTTCTGGGACAGAAGGCTCTCTGCTCAAGGTTCTGTGTTTCTGATGCGGAAACTGTGCTGCACAGTGATCTGAGGAGAGAGGGAATGGTTCGGGTGCTGGCCGCCTTCCTGTGCTGACCCAGGGAGACAACCCCAGGGAAGGACTAGTCCCTCATTCTGCACAGCTGTCCTGCTGCTGAACGCTCTTCACGACATTCCCATGTGCTTTCCCACACACAGCAGAACCAGCTACAGTGGAAGTGGAAGTGTGTATAACCACTTGGCTTTTTAAACCAAAGGCTTACTAACAAGCAGCTCATGGGAACAACCCCGCCCTCCAAGCTTCCCTGTGCCTCCTGTGAAGTCCCATCCTGGGGAGAAAAAAACGACTTCAGAAAGCCACTCAGGGACATCGGTACTCCTGCGGTCCTGAAGCACCCTCAGGTTCTTTATTAGAGTCTTACGGTTCTTAAGAAATGGGAAAATCCCCTTCCTACTCCATGGGAGGAGTTTGCAAGTAATCATCTCTACCCAGCTCATAAATACCCCCTCAGACTCCATCTACTCACCCTAAAAGGCTCGTTGCTGAGAGCACCAAGGTTGCTCCAGGTGCACTTTTTCTTCACATAACCAGGTTCTGAAGCTGCTTTTTAATTCTTGAAATTGGTTTGGGGCTAAAGGTTTTTGCTCAGGTAACTCAGAAAATACTTACATCTACTAGTTTGAAAACAGAACCAAAACCCACTCTTTTATCGAGAAGGGCCTATGCTCTTAATTTTTGCTAGCTTTACTGAGGTATATTTGAAAAATAAAACTGTGTACATTTACAGTGCATACAGTGCTTTCACAGACATGCATGCTGAGCAATGATGATCGCGATCAAGCCAATTAACACACCCATCCCCTCGCAGAGGTACCTTCTGGGGGGTGTGGTGCTTACACATGAGATCTACCTCTCAGGAAACCAAGTGCACAATGGGGCATGTTAACATAGTCCCCACGCCGCACTCTGCACCCCCAGGACTTACTCCTTTTACAGCTGGAAATCTGCACCTTGACCAACACTCCCCATCCCTGCCCCTAGCCCCTGGGGACCCCCATCCTAACCTGTTTCTATGAGTTTGACTTTTTTTAAGATTCCACATACAAATGAGATCATACAATGTTTGTCTTCCTCTGTCTGACTTAGCCTAACGCCCTTGAGGTCACTCCATGCCACAAATGGCAGGACATCCTTTTTTATGACTGAGTAATATTCCATCATGTCTATACTACATGCCTATGCTTTTAATTTTATGTGACAATATCAGGGATAAAACTGTAAAAGAAATCAAAGAAAGCTATAGATGTCAAAGTGCTAAAATCACTAGGGAAGGGGATTTTTCAATTCAATGGCCAGGTTAGAGTAAAAGGATGGTTTCCAACAAATGAAAATGAACAGTCACAGAATCATTTTACTAGAAGGCTCTTTGGTCTGAAAAATCTTAATCAGAGTTCTTTCCTCCCATTTGATTTAAAATCCTGTTTTACTCTAAATTACCTTATTCACTTTAATATGATTGATATTAATACAAATCCCAGACATATGTAATGCCAGCTGAATTAGGGTATGTTGCTAGAATAAAGTCTGAATAATATGTAAGTCATATACATACAACACAACTTGGTGGTCAAAATCACTGGTTTATAATTTGGGAAATCAGCATCATAATTTGGGAAAGATAGTCACAGTCCCAGAATCTATTTTTGATAAAATTGGCCTTAAATTTTCCATAAAATAAAATTCTATTGTGTGTCATTCTACATCCCTTTTAAAAGTTAGAACAATGGTCTTTTAAAAATTTATAAATGAATTTGTATTTCTCATGATGATTTTTTTCTATCAATAACTTATAGAATGCTATGGTCACCTTGTTCAGCTTTGTGGTTGATGAATTTTTAAATAATCTTCTATGCATGGTATTCCAGAGAGAGATATACACATATATATTACAGTAAACAAATGTGTTGTCAAAAATCCACCAAGTTGATATTGACTACTGAAGTCCAGAGTTGTTCACCTGTTTGGATGGTAACAACCCTGTGCCTCTCTTTTAACCACCAGGAAGGCCGAGTAAATCATTAAAGCATTACAGGAGTGAATATTCTTCATGCAGTCCTGCTAGTTTTTACCCACCCATCCAACTCTCCTCACAGTGGTTCCCAAGGTCTAGTTTTTGGCATAGGCTACTAAATAAGCTGATCATATAAGAGATTTTGGAATAAAAACTGCCAACAAGAAAATAAAGACGCTACAGAATTTATAAGCCAAATGTAAAAAATACTGCTTTCTATTTCTACAATGTATCTCTCTTTTAGATACTATGCCAGTTTTCTACTCTAGGCAAATTGTATTTATTTCTTGTTCTGCAATGAGCACATATAATAGAAAGTGTCATTCCTAAAGAGATCTCTGTACTTCCTTCCCAACATTACCAAGGGACAGCCATCCTGCTCTTGTTTCAGTCTATGTTGACAGCTAAATGCAACTAATATTCTTTAATAGTTGGCCAAGCTGAGATAAACTGATATTCTTTGATTCATAACAACCTGGCTTTTGAACAAACATGCAAAAATCTAAATAAAATATTCATCAATCAAATCCAGTAGGGCATTAAAAGAACATCATAATTAAGTAGGATATGTCCCAGAAGTAGAGGAATGACTCGGCATTAAAAAATGTAACAGCATAATTGATAAATAAAGGGGAAAGAAACATGGTTCTTAATAGACACCAAGAAGCATTAAATTCAAGACATATTCTCGATAACCCTTTAGAACTAGAACTCAGAAGAAATGTCTTTAGCATAAGGAGATCTTACCAGGACTGCACAGCAGATATGATATTTAATGTGACATCTGGCCAACAATCATCAAGTCACTCACTTTCCTAGAGATACATGTACACACACACGTTTGTGCTCACACAGATGTACAATGCATGCATGCACACACCTGCACACACAGGTGCATGCACACACCCTCACTCACAGTAGCTGCTGCCAATGGAGCCTCTGGGATCCAGGGGAAGCAGCTGAGAGAGCCTAATTCTCCCCTCGAAGGTTTGGTTACTGCTTTTATTCTTTTACATGAATGCATTTTATGTTCCTATGTAATTAAAATGTATGCTTTTTCTCAAAATCAAGGAAAATACTGCACTTCCTCAATGAAATCAAGTGCACAAGTAAACATGCGCAGAGCCCTCCTGAGGACCAGGCTCCAGGGCCCTGAAGGGACACACCAAGGACAGAATCCACCACAAAAGCCTGCTGGCACCACATGTTAGGGAGCCCTGAGCGTGCTGGCAGACCCTCCCAGACCCTGACACCCGTCTCAGTCTGGTCACTGCAGAGCCCAGAGGTGTCCCAACCCCTCCCTGCCTTCTCCCCCAAGAAGGCAGCGCTGAGTGTCAGCCCTTCATGATGACGCCTCCCTATTCCAAGGCTGGGAGGAGACTCCACACTGGTTGCCATGGTTACGGCATCGTGGAGGCCAGTCTGGCCCCTGCAGCACTTTCTAGCTCCTGTGAAGACTTGGCAAGGACGATCCTTATGTCTCAGGACCACGTGCAGCTGCTATTCAGGAGACGTGGGCTCTGTTTTGATGTGATGGACACGCTAGCTCGTAGAATTGACCTGCCCCAGTATTCGGGCCACGCTCAGTCTAGGTGCTCGGCCCTTCTCAAGCCCGGCAGCATTCTGAATGTTTAGGCCACTTCTGCTCTTCTATGTTTTACACTTGGCTTCCCTTTGAATGTGAACTCCTAGTTCTGAGCTGCCTTTTATGTTTCTGAATAAGGGACAAATAAGAAGTAAGGAAACTGCAAGACCATACATACATAGAGATAAAACAGAACATTGAAGTCTCTCGTCATATGCTTCTACAGACAGCCCCTTAAGCCAATGGGGAGTGGGGCACATCTGTTGCTTACAAATATTAATCACAGCTAATGGCCTAAAGCTTCAGCCATGCTGTCTATGCCAGCTCGCGGATGTCACGTGATGCACCCCACACAGCACATGAGCTTGCTAGCGACGATCATAATCAGCAACCCCATGGGTGGCTATCCTTCCTTCATTTTACAAACGTGGGCCTGAGGGTCAGAAAGCCAGTAGTCTGCTGACTCCAGGATTAGCTCTTTAGACTGTAAATCTAGACTGCTCTGGTGAGGGATGGGGGGGTGCCCTTGCCACAGATAATGCTCCTTTCCCATCACAGCAGCATTACTATCACCACATAAAAAAACACACATTTACAGGAAACGCAAAACATGCCAAAGATCACATCTAACTGTCATCTCAGTTGCAAACAACAGTTTAGCTGATTTGAGAAAATGAGATAAAATTGAAATCAACAGAGCAGGTGTCTCACTGCCTAGGAGCTCTGATGATACATTCATGCCGTACACAGGTCGCTTGGAGAAAGTGACTCTCCATGGTGGCAATGAGATACTTCTCCCAGTGTTCTATGAAACCTCGTTAGAATTAGAGCTTTGTGAGGGGTACTTTCCTGAGTACTGAGCATAAAATTGCCTTTAATTTTTTATCAGTTTTACTTTTCTAAGAGCATCTTAAGCACATGGCTCCAATTTTCCTGTCTGTACACAAAGATAAGACATGTCCACAAAGTGGGGTTCAGGTTTGTTCTGGCATGTGGGTACTAAAAACACAACTCTGCTACTTGCCAGAGTGTGTCAGCATGCCAGGAGGAGCAGCCTTGAGGCCCACATACATGGGCCAGCCTGACTCGGTGTTTCTGATATTTTCCCCCATGTGTAAATTGCCTTATGCTCTCAGGGTTCACTTCCAGTTTAGATGGACCCAGAACAACTTGTAAAGATGAGATTCTGAACTCTTTGAAAACAATTAGCTCCTAACACTCTCCTATTAGGGATGATTCGGGCTTGTTGAGTTATTTCCAGACTCTAGAAAAAGTTAAAATTCTGATGTTTCAAGATTTTAACACATGCTCCTAAGTGTATAGAACACAAGTAGCTAACCATAAAGATCTCCAGCTACTCCTATTTAAAAAGGCAAAAATATAAAGAATCTTTCTTAATGACAGAAAAATGGTTTTTTAAAGTACACATGGTTTATTCATTATTGAAGAACTGGACAAGGAATTCACACCCTAGGTCTCTTAGATCAGACCCCATACTAAGCATCCATGGCTCGTGAGCCCACCTCCCCTGCTGGAGTCATGCTCAGCACTCCTCGGCACACCACCCGGTGGGCGCATCAGAGCAGGTCTCAGGTGGGCTCCACCCGTGTCTGAAAACTGCTGTTCTGGGTTTCATGGTACACCAGCCCTTTCATCCTTGCCTCCTTGGGACCTGTCACCATCAGTTTCTGTACAGAATGGAAAGAGAAGGCCCTGGGGCACCTGCACCTCTGAGCCAGCCCCTAAACAAGTGTCCCTGAAGGGCAGTGCCATGTCCCTCTCATCCAGCAGGACAGCAGAGCATGTGGCCACCATATGGGTGTGCAAAGGCCAGGACAGGTGGCTCACAGGTGAGCAGGTAGCTGTGTCTTCTGGAAGAGCTGGCCTGAGGAGGATGCCCACTTCTCAGGGCCACCTGACCTCTTCTCTGGACGTGGCAGTGCAGGCCACTCCTCAACTGTCCCCCAACCCTCTCTGGGTGCAGACACAGGGCATCTCCCCATGATGACAGCTGCGAGAGCAGGATTCACATGGGTGGCACAGCCTGTCTGTGAGGCCTTCCTGCGGCTGCTCTGGCTTGAGCCCTGCTTCCTTCCCAGAAGTGCCCTGGTCCAACCTCCAGTCCCTCACCCCACCCAAGAGGCAGAATCAGCTGGAGATGCTCTGACACCCTTTGCAGAGTAAAGCCCAGGCCTGGCTGCCACCTTTCTGTCCCCAGTGCAGGCCTGCCTCTTCCAGGGCCTGCTGTCGTCTCTGTCTCTTTTGCCCTTTTCCCCTCCTCCACCTGCTCCTGCTCTGACCTAAGCTCCCCCTGCACCCGGGCTGGGCTCCTCACTGTCACAGACTCTATCTTCCTCCCAGCTGCTCACTGGGCCCCAGCACTGGCTGCCCTGCCCCCAGCTGTCTCCTCCACAGAGTGGCCTCCCAGGAACAAGCATCCTTGCCTCCTGGCTTCCATCCCCACATGGGGAGCTCCTGAACTGCCCAGGGTAGTGAAGCGCCCAGGCACCCTGCTCCAGGACACCCGAATGCCCCCCAGGACACCGTCCACCTCATACGGAGATGCCCCTCAGCAGGACCACTGATCTGTGACTAGCCCTCCCTCAGTGAGCTTGGGAGCTAGAAGCAGGTGGGTCTCTACAAAACTGCCTCCCAGCCAAGAGTGTGCAACTCAGGTGCTTAAGGCAGTCATGTTAGAGTTCACAGAGTGATGAGGCGGCTCAGGCACAGGCGGTTCCGTTTGTCCAGGACACACGCCTCAGCAACGCTCACAGCCCCTCATGTACCTGTGCGAGCAATTGAATGAGCAAACCATGAGCATCAGTGACGCCCACGGGCACACGGCTGGAAGGCAGCTCTGAATCTCCCAGTCACCCATGAATGTCTATATGCCAGGCAGAGTGGGGCTGCCACATGCCATGGGATTCCTTTCCTTAATGTAGGGGCAGGTGTCAGGACAATGCCCCGAGGACGCAAATCATGAATGTGTGACAATGTCAGGACACAGGTGGCGGGTGGACCGGGAACCAGAAGGAAAGACAGGCGACATCCAGGCAGGCCCTACGAACGGGAACAACTATCATGCTCTTCATGGGTGCTGTTTAGGAGGAGAAACAGCAACATGCTTGTACATGGGGAAGGCCTCCAAAGTCTTTGTGTTAAAATCTTTTGAGAGAAAGAGTGCATAGTTGGGGCATTCAGAGCCCATCTGCTGCCACACGTCTGAGGAGCCGCACGCATGTCTACGTGCAGGGTCTATGGCACCACGTGGTCCAGGAACTCACCAGCTTGGCATGAATATCCAACTCTGGTGCTGAAGTTATTACACAATAAAACCATAGGCTGCCAGAGCTGGGTGGGTCTGGCTGAGAGCCAGGAGGGGCAGGATGCTGGTGCCTGTCTCCCTTCAGACCCAGGGTCCTCCCTGTACATCCTGCCCCCAGCCTCAGGCCCTGGATCCCAGTGGGCAGTGAAGCCCCAGGGGTGGCCTCTGCTCTGCAATGATTTGCTTCCAATTCCCAGATACCTTCTATTGTACTGAGTTACATCTGAGCATACCAGGCCATAGCTTGTGCGTCAAAGACACAAATGAATCAAAGTGCATTCCTAATACACAGCCATTCTTTTAATCTAGTAAAACATAAAAAAATAAATCACCTTGCTTTTACATTACATTTGAGTCAGACTATGGGACAAGAAGAAATGGCCCAGGTTTTCAAGAGCCAGGCTAGTTTCATTTTGCTGGATAAAACGGAAGTAAGTGTTGCCCTGAATTCAAACAAAATGTGGAGCTATTTATTACTGCATAGCTCACAGTATAAGGAAACACAGAAATGTACTGCCCACAACAGCTGGAAAGCAGGTATAATGCTATTATGGGAAATTCCATTTCAGGTAATGGAAGAAACTCATTCTCCATGAGAAAACATTTGATCAAGAGGCAGTATTCATCAGGGATGTAGAGGAATTTCAATTCTGAAGCTCCAACCAAAACATTCTGGAGCCTGGCCATCCCAGGAGACATGTATTTACATATCTCTCGGGGGATTTTGTAAACTGCAGTGGTGGTGACAGATGATGTCCATAGGAAGCTGTGGAGTAGCCCCATGTGGTCACATCTGAGGCCACAGGCAGGAGTAGGATAATGCAGTGGATCTCGGAGAGTGCGCCCATGTGTCGGAGGGCCAGGAACTCCCACACGGAGTGACCAGGAACTGGGATGTGGGTCAGAATCAGGGCTCACTGAAAGTCAACAAGGCTAAGAACCCACCCAGCAGGGCTGTCAGAGGACGAAGACATGGCAGCTGGGAGTGGGATTAAGGCCGGGAGCCACGCACTCGGCTCTCACTCTGTAGGGTCGCCTGCCCATAAATGAGATGCCGTGACCAAAAGAGAGAAGACATCAGTGCGTGGAAGCTTGAGATGGTGAGAGCCCACCCAGGCTTCAGAAAGAACAGAATCACACCTGCATGC
This sequence comes from Phataginus tricuspis, assembly GCA_029783875.1. Lineage (NCBI taxonomy): Eukaryota > Metazoa > Chordata > Mammalia > Pholidota > Manidae > Phataginus > Phataginus tricuspis. The sequence continues at coordinate 32,165,350 of JAQQAC010008525.1, forward strand.
ACAATGTCTCTGAAGGCTTTGGTATCAACTTCGAGGTAACACAGATAATATGGTCAACAAATCCAATCCGTGATTATGCACACTGAGTGATGGGACACAGGAAAATGTGCTGGTAATTGCTGAATAATGCAGCTGGCATTACAGGCCTAACTTTTTAGACACAGAGCAGACATCCTGCCTCCCAGAATTGGGAGGATTCCTGGGTACAAATGTGCGGGGCCAGGACTAGGCTGCTGTCAGCGGGCCAGTCAGTGATCCCTGAGCCTGCCTGGCTCCCCAGTACGGCTCCCCTGGGGCTGACATCTTTCTGAGGGGGGCTCCTCCTCCAAGACTGAGGGGTTGGCCCCTGATGGCCCTGAAATGAACTTCACTGACACACACCTTCAGGGCTTTAAACTCCCGATAACCAGGAAGTTGCAGTTAGAGCCACTTGCAGCTCGGGGTAGTGCCGACTGATCCCTAAGCAGGGAGAGGAAATTAAGCACCAATTTCTTTTTAAATGCATGGTCCCTCCATCAAAAAAATGGCAGGAAAAACAGTATCTTTTCCTGTTCTTAGGAGCAACTTGGAAACATACGGTTAGTCATCTCATGTCTGTTTCAGAGGAAAGAACTCTCTTATGAAAAAAATTAATTCTACACAAATGGGAGAGAATGGAGTTGGTATACAGAGGAAATGGTGACCTTAGTCCCTAACACTGTTATTGGTGAACATAATGATTTACAGTCTTGAAGAGAAACTCTCTTAGGTTATATTCCAAGGGTTGGGGAGAGGGAGGGAGAGGAGTTGAGAGAGAGATTGGCCAAGGGTGGGGAGGACAGATGAAGATGAATGTGGTACCATTTCTACTATTTTTGACTTTAGGAACAAACTAAAGGTAATTTTGTAAATTATCTGAAAGTCCGCTTGGGTTTATGATGTAGCATTTCTCCAGGTTTTAGCCCAAATATATGACACTTTAATATTTACCTTTTAGAATTGCCAAAGGTCACAGGCATGTGGTCCGAGAAAACAGCACAAGCTGCATTCTGTACTGGGACACATCAGGCTTGATGCACTGTGTCCTGGTCCCCAGACTGACCGACGATGCTTCCCTAGTGTCCTGAAGGGGAAGGACCCTTCCTCCTCATGGGGATTGAAAAGCAAAGCCTAAAGGTACCACTGTATGAAATTTATAGTAATGGAAAACATTGTCCTTATGTTTTTCTTACACTTTGGGATACAAGTCACTTTTAATTGAAATTGCTACAAAGCTAGATTAATGGGGATGCCTTTTGGTTCCTAAATCAAGAGTGCTCATTCAAAGATTCCAATCTGATACCTTGTCCCTAAACTATCAGATAGTTTAGACAGAAAGTTTTCAGTTACTCAAATGCATCTGAAAACTTACTGACTCCAGTTTGTGTAAGAGTCTGAGGCTACCATCGAGTGGAGTCCAACCCTCCCTGCCAACGACACTCTACCTGCCGTGCCAGAAAACAGCTCCCAGGGCACAGCGCTCTCAGAAGGGCCATCACTCCCCTCCCTGGGCTTGTCTGGTGTAATTTAGAGCCAAGCAAACCTCTACTATAAGGTGAGGTACGGGACCGGTCAGAGGAAATAGAAGAGCAGACAGCCACATAGCTACAGTGTGCGCCGACACCCCCCCTTTCCAGCCCAGCACATGAGGCTGTCTGCATGTCCCCTGCCACTGCCCCTCCCCACCCAACGTGTGATGAGCATGGGTTTGGGGTGACTTAAGAACTGATGAGCACAAACACTGAGAAATGCACTTGACATTGTGAGACGAATGGTCCCGTGTCTGACAGAGATGCCAGCAGGGAGATGCCAGGGAGATGAGTGAAGACTTTCTAGGTAAACACTCTGGGTATGAAAATGTTTTGCTGCTGATAAGAACCTTATGTCATGTCAACAACTGTGGCCTGAAATAAAACTATTTCTACAAAAGATCGGGAACCTGCTACAGTGTGTGTCATTCTGCAAATTGAAAGTCTCCAACCAGGAAAGCATAGCATTTAGATAGAGTGTGAAATAAGAGGCCAAATTTGTTTTTAATTTGCTAATCAGTGCTTAAATGTAAAACTACACATTTTTAAAAAGTGGAACTAATTATCAAACGTTAGGAGAAAAGCCCTTCATACAGCTTTCTATGAAATAGCTACACACCCACATGGTTCTCTATGTGCATGCTTGCAAAAATTATTTAACACCACTCAAACAATCGTTCTACATAAACACAACTCTGTTCCTTACAAAATAAAACTTACTGGAGATGTCTGTGTCATCTCAAGGTAACAAATTCTTTGGAAAGATGTGGTTACTGTGAGGAGCAGTACCATGAGAGGCTCACCTGGGCACTGCTTTTCTGCCTTAGCTGAGGTTCAGAAAGGGTCTCATTGCACAGTGCATGTGCACGCCCTCCAAATGTTCTCAGTCCCAGGGTGAGTGACCCACACTGAAGGAGGCCCTGGGTGGTAAGCTGTGGCTCCTGGCTGCTTCCTGCAGCTTCTGACTTCTGTTTGGGGTTCAGAATCCCATTTACTGATCAAAAAGCAAGAAGCCACTTTAGTACCATTGGCTGCCATTTGCACAGTTTAGTCTCTTTCCCTGACACTGTTTCTGGATTATAATGAAGCCATTTGTCCCAGGCAAGAGTTCTGCCTTGAAAATGAATGAGTCTTTTTCGGGCAGCTGCATGAACACTGAGCCAGTAAGGCTCCGGACACTGTACTCAGACCATCACAGAAAAAGCTGGAAAGGAAGCACCAGGGAGGCAGCTTCCGAGGTCTCCAGCCCACCCCCAGCCTTGTGCTCAGACCTGAGGGCCTGACACCAGGGTGGAGCTCATGACACAAACCCAAGCTCCCTTCGAGGGCTGCCTGTCTGCTGATGGGGGCTCTCCTTCAGAATGCAGTCGCGGAGCAGCCACAGTGCTGCAAGCACCTTTAGAGAAAGGCCCACGGCCCCAGGCCATTCTCGCCTGGCTGAAGCCTAAGGCTTTGAGTTGCCAAGATGCAGCTCTTGGGTCAAAACCACTGCAGGTCAAATTAATCCAAAGTGTATCAAGATTTAGGGAATCTGCTTCATAATTTCAATGGACTATTCCACCTGGAAAAGAGTATGTACTCATTAATCATTAGTTTAAAATGTCTTCTCCATGTTGGCAATATCAATGTTTATGCCTGCTTTCCTAAAAATAATTTGAAAAATCTAACTGTGAACCAACACTGCACACTGGGAACCTAGAGGTTATGATCCCAGTGGGTGCCGAAAATGCTCAGGTAATGACCACCTGCAGCTGCCTGGCAGGAGCCGTGCGCAGACACGTCTTACACATGCACCCCACCTGCAGCGCACATGGCCTTACTCATTCTCAGCAATGCCCACTCCTACTCCAGAAACCACACCAGGGAATCAGAAAGTCATCTGAGTTCAAGCTCATCTGATGTGGCCTCCATCCAGAACACCAATTCATCCCATCCATGCTCTATGCCCAGCTCTTACCCATCATCTGTGTACGTGCCTGCCTTGCCCTCTCTGCATCTTCTGCATGGTAATCCATAATTTATGAAATGCATCCAACCTCCGACTTCAGTCTCTTGACACAGAAAAGAACATGCATCACAAGAGAGCCAGTAGTGGTCTCTCCAAATTTCAGGATGCCTTCACAAGCTGCTCAAGATGAGTGTGGATAACTTCAGAAATGGGAATATTCGTGAAGTACCATTTTGGGACTATATTCTGCTCACAGGCTTACTTCAAGAAAACAGTCAAAGAGATGATGCTGGGTTTTCCAAAATCTCTTCTTGATGATGGACATCAAAGAGGTAGAATGGTTGTGGTGAATTTTTAAAACCTCATAAAACCTTCTAGATTTAGCAGAGACACCCTGGTTTGTCTGAGGAAGGTCTATCTTGGGTCTATCTTTCAGCTTTCTCCTCGCAAAGATACTTCCCTTTTGCATATTCAGCCAATAGCTGCTAGCTGTTGCTGAGCTTCTGCTTCGGTTTTGGTGTCTATCAGCTGTGCTCAGATGCATATCCAACTATATTTTCATAATTTTTATTCAGTTATTGGGTCTCTTCGAATATGTCATCTGCTCCATTCTCACCACGAGGTGGGTATATCTCATCACCCAGTTTTACATACAAGAAAACTGAAGAAATAGGAAATGTTCAGTGCCTTCTGCAAGGTTGTATGGTTAAATTCCCCACATTGTGGAATTTAAATTGAAACACATGCTTTCCCATCCCCAAACTATAGCTGAAGCTATTAGGATGACACCATCAACTTTTCTCAGAAAAATGTTTTGGAGATGCCCAGATGAGGCTGCAGGAGGAGCATTCACCCCAAAATTATCCCTGACTGTCCTGGAAACCAAGGAATGCACACCTACAGCGCACACACCCCACGCACACCCATGGCCCTGCCTGCACACAGTCATAACCATGCTTGGTTGGTGGCCCCAGAAGAGTGGCATTGCTCATGGCATCCACTCCGCCCTGAGGCCACAGTGAGGAGACAGAGGCATAGCAAACAGACTGTGGCTGGTCATTTAGTCATCCAACAAATGGCACCAACTGGCCTCAGATGAGCCAGGATATTTCCTCATTTCTCACAAGGGCAAATGTGTCCATTAACTGGCACATCCATGAGTGACAGGCACCTGCTGGAGGCCTTGCCCCCAGACACCCCCACACCTCATGAGCCACCTGGAATCCTCCCATGTGACCAGCAGGGATGCATCTGTCCCTGAAGAAAAGGCCCCATGGCACCGCCCACAGTAAGGCTCCCGGGCATGGATGCCAGTGAATGAAGCCCCCAGGACACCTGTGGATTTAGACTTGTCCCATCGCATCACTGAATGTGTGGAGATGAGCAGACACACTGGTGATGTGGCTAAACAACCAGTTAGAAGGAGCATGGTAGGGTGCCCTGAATAAAGCAGTGAGGGCGTGTGTTCCAATTTGCCATATTTTATCTTAGATACATGCCCACCCATTACCTCCCCATTCTCGCCCCATTCCTGCCCCACAACCGCCGCATACCCACAATGCAGAGGCCCGAGCCCACAGCCACCGCAGCGCTGGAACAGCCTGGCGGCACAAACGCCTGTGAGCTGCAGCCCCGTTTTCTTAGTTACTTGGACGTCACACTGCACAGCAGACACCTAAAAATTCCACTGTACTCATACCATTTAGCACATATTTGTACTTCCTCTATGATGTACTAGGTGCTGTTTTAAGCACATTACATATAGAAACTCAGCAATCCCCAGAATAGTCTAGAAGGTAGCACTTGTTCTGTTCAGGCTGGTGTGACAAATCCACACAGGGGTGCCTGGTGCCCGACAGAGATTTCTTTCTCATGGCTATGCAGGCTGCAGCCTGAGGTCAGGGAGCCAGCCAGGTGTGACTCTGCTGACCGTGTCCAGGTCCCAGAGGCATATCCTCGCTGCATCCTCACATGGAGGAGGGCAGGGGGCCCTGAGCCCAGAGCTGGGGGCTCATCCCCTCCCAAGGCCCCTCCTGAACCAGCACGTTGGGGGCCAGGCCTTACTGTGAATTTGGGGGGGATGCACACATTCCATCCATAGCCAGTAACTACTTTTATCCCCCACTTATCATGAGAAACCACACAGGTGAAGACACTGGCCCCTGGGTCAGCCACCTCAGTATGGGGGCCCCAGGCTCAGCACCAGCCCTGTGCGGTCACAGGAGTGCACCATCAGAGGGCCCCTGCCTGAGCCCCCAGGCCATCCGCACCACACACACAGGAAGTCTCCAGGCGAAGCTGCCCATAAGCAGGCTGTGAGGCCTCCACACCTTTTGTTGCTGTGTGCTAGAGTTTGGTGTGATGTGTGTGACTGCTCCCCAAGCTGAACGGCACACACAGTTATCAGGAAGGAAAGTCATCTTTAGGGCATTTAGCTCTGCCTTCTGGATGTGGTGAAAGGTTGGGTGGTAGGCTGTCTGCCTCGCCCTGCTCCTTGGCCAGGCCTCTCCCCAAGGGAGTGTTTCTGAGATGCTGGAGGAGACCAGCTTCCAGGACATGGAGAACCATATCCACCGTGGAGCCCAAATGGCTGGTTCTCCCTGTAGGTTCTTCTGCATGCAGCCCCTAACAGGCACTCATGGCTGCCCACCCAGGACTTTTTTCACAGGACAATGTTTATCTTAGCATTCCCATGCCTCCACTTCCCCAAACCCAGCGTAAACACGCTAACCAGACCGCCCCTTGGCAACTTCATGGTCTGCTAAAGAAACAAATGACAACAAAATGTTCATTTGCCAGTGGACAAGATCGTTTTCTAAACAAATCACTTTGAAGACTCTGAGGCTGGGAGGCGGTGCACACCGAGGCATCTACTCCAGCCTCACTGAGCACTGGGGAAACCCTTGTTAGGGGGCAGTACAGCTCATCTGTAAGGCTGTTGATTCACTGATGAATTAGAAATGCCCTGGGCTTTAGGATATTGTTTTATAATGTATAACTGGAAATATGATTTTATATATTGTTTTATAACATGAATTTTTCTCTTAATTTGAGCATTATTCATGGATTAAATGTTTCTCTGTGATACAATATATGCTGGCTATTGTTTTATTTCTGTGCACGAAGTCTTTCTTTTTGTGGTAACATAGAATTCACCATCCTAACCGTTTCTCAGTGCCCGTCTCAGGGGCACTGAGCACTCACACTGCTGTGGCTCCATCCCCACCACCATCCCCAGAACCTCCCATCCTCCCAGACAGACCCTGTCCCACGAAAGGCTCACTGCCCCCACCCTGGCCCCTGGCCCACTGTCCTACTGTCCGTGTCTGTGGACTCGACATCTGGGGCCTCGTGTAAGTGGGATCCTGCGGATGCGACCCCCTGCCCTGGCTCTCACCGGGCACAGTCTTCAGGGTCCATCCACATGGCAGCAGTGCCAGGACCTCCTGCCTTTCTAGGACTGGATAATATTCCAGCATGTGTCAAGACTGGCTTTTAACAACCGTCTGATAGTCATGGCTATGTCGTTTTGTTTCCCAATAAAAGAGAAACCACTTTTTGAAGTCACTGACATTAAATGTTCAGCAAAAGCACTTTAAAGCAGCCGTGAGAGGGGGCAATGTAGACTATTGACCCAGAGGGATTCTTGGTAACTGAAGATCTGCCCACTCATCTACTGAGCAGGAACAGAGGCTCACCTGCCTGTCCTACAGCCCTCATTCCTGGGTAGCCCCGGGCTGTGGCCTGCCAGGTACTGCCTTCCTCACCCCTGCCACTTTTGGGACCAAGTGCCTGGCGTCTGTTGTGCTGAGCCCAAGCAGAGCGGTCTGGGCCCTCGGGTTGGCACTGATGCCCCTTCCAGTGCATCCCACCCTGGAGGAGAGGCACGTGTTCACTGACACCCAGGGGAGGCGGTGACCTGCACACACAGAGCCAGCACATAAAACTCACCACCGGAGCATTGCTGGAAATGACTCGGTAACCGCAACTGGACTTGCACTATTTGATTTTAAAGAAGTTCCCCACGGACAGCTATAAAGTGACGGGACTGCTCTGTTAAAACACATCGTTTTAAGAAACTGGTTTTGAACACCATCACCTATGAGAGATATAAATCCATTTTCCAGTGTGGTTTGTCTAAAGAGCTCATGATCCCTAGGTTGCACCTCCAGCTGCCCTGCTCTATTCACTTACCTGATCACATGTGCAGGGGAAGCCAAAAGGGGCAGAGATCCGGGGTGTCTCCAGGCAGGGAAGCCTGACTGGGATTTTCCATCCTTGTCAATCATGATATTTGAGAATCAGCCTCTGAAATACATCCTCTCCACTAGCGATACACCTTTATTTCCTCATATAAGCCTTCTGACCTAGTATAAGCAATATATTTTTTACTGAAATAAGGATCTTAAATGTGTATCTGTATTGAGAAGGAACTATCTAAGTTTAAGTGAATTTATCATCAGGATGTCAAAGATTGGTGAAATATAAAAGACCAGTACTATTTCCAAACACTATGCTATCTATGTCTAAATGTCAGGCTACTTTGGCAATGAGCCGATCGATCTCAAATAAGCCATGTGCTCTGCTCCTGCTCCAACTAGTAGCAAAGGGCAGAAAGCACCCTGCACCCCTTGAGTTTGCCTCCAACTTCTGGTGGAAACATTCCCACAATCTGTTCTCTCTCACCCTCTGATGCAGGGATGGGTCCCTCCTGGAATCACAGGTGTCACTCCGAGGGTGTGGCACGTTCGCTGCAAGAGGACCATGATGGGACCAACGTCACCGCCTAGACACCACCCAGCACACATCAGGCACCAGAAGTACACAGATGGTTTCAGAAATGGTCACACACTCAACTCTGCACATTGGGGTCCCTGCATATTACAAACTGCTCCTTGTCTTCTTTGTATTATTATAAGTTCTTCAAGCTACTAACAGAAAATATTAATTCCCAGGAGCTCTAGCAGAATTCACAGCAGTGACTACAAGTTTTAATAAGAAAGAGCAAATCCTATGAAGACTTTAAGGCCCCCGAGAGCCTCAGAAATGGGAACTTAGAGGGTTTTTTTTTTTTTGCCTTCAAAGACCCTCCTAAAAATGTCATAATAATAGCATTTTCTAAAATGCACACTGGCCCCAGAGGAGACGGCCATGAAAATGTTTCCCATCCCAAACGAACAAGCTATTGAGTGCACACCTTTCCCACCCAGAAGGTACCACATCACCACACATTTAGTGAACGGTAACATAAAACTGTGTTTATGATTTCTGTAATGGCCAAACCACAAGGAAAAGGAAGGAGATCCCATCTCTGCACTAGAGGCAGATCACGGCTTCTGTCAGTGACATCCCAGCACTGGGCCAGCTCTCTCTGAGGACCAGCAAACACCGTGGCTGACCCTGGATTCCTCCTGTGCCTGGGCAAACATTCCATCTTTGCCCAAGGCTGTGAAGGAGCTTCCTGAGACAAGATGCCCTTTGAGAAGGAAGGCGGCCCAGCCACGCTCCTGATGTGCCGCCAAGCTCCACGCGCATTCCAGAATCCAAGACAAAAGAACACTGCCAGCATCTTAGTTACTATTTCACATCTTAAGCGATTACTTCCAATTTGTTATTCAGACTTTAAAAATGGTTTTGGAAACCCCTGTTGTGGGGAAGTTTCCATGATGCAGATGCAGAGAGCTCTGGCCCCCACCACATGGCCCTGGGGTAGAGGTGCATCTGGAATGCTCCAAGAAGGCCTGCACTCTGAAGTGAGCGGAATCCGCAGTGGAGCTCTCTTCCCATCAAAGCTCTGGGAAATGGTGAGAGAAGAGGCAGGTATGAGCAAGGCCCAGGCTGGGTCACCACCATGAGCACTTTCCCACAACTGCAGAAACAAATGGCGCAGGACTCACTCAGGGCTGCTCACATCTGTGTGACCTGTGGCATCGTGGCCGACAGGGGTCCCCCATACCGTCACTGCTGGATGTTCCCTCCTCACCGATTGCCTGTCTAAGTTGGTGTTGCCGCAAGTTCCCAATGATGAGCATGACCCATGTGCAACTCAAACACTGGCATTTGAGGCCACCCCCAAACCTGCTAAACCCGAGTGTCCATGGGGAAGCCTGAGGCAGGCTGGGTAATCTTTCAATCGTTAGTGTCCCAGGTGTCCTTACGTTGTGAGTTTGAGAAATAATCGATGTATCTGGTTTGGCAGCAATCAAGAAAAGTCAGCCATAATGCAGACTGCAAAGACAGATCAATTATCCTAATGTACCTACAGCACTTTCTCCATATTTGCAATCTTATAATTAGAAAAAAGATTCAGGGTGACATTATTTCTAAGGAAACCTATGTTCTGAAAAATGTTACATTAAGTAGTTTCTTCATTTAACACCTAGTTCTTGATTGCTGAGAAATAAACTTTTTTCCCCCAAAATATGCGAAGTTTTCTAAAATTGTTAGGTATTCATGGTACCGAATTCAGCTGGAACATCATCTCTGGGGAAAGGCAAGCAGACATTCATTCAACAAACATTTCCAGGCATCTCGTTCTTAAGAGCCATGTTGAGATGAATGAACTCTTAGGAATTTATGTAACTACTTCATTGGTGTTTCACTTTGGGTTCTAGAATTATAATGGCTCTTTTCTAATGTTTAAAGAGGAAAAGAACATTTAAGAGTGTAAACTTGTGAGCATTTTTTTCCTTAGCACAGGGTGGTGTGGCCCTGAGACCCAATAACGGTGGTACCGCCAGTAACAACGGTTTCCTCATGCCTGGTGCTGCACTAAACGGCTTTACTGTGATTGACCTTCACCTGCCCTGAAGGTGTCATTCAGATCCCATTATTAAAATTACAACACAGGCAACTCTAGAAGTACTCAAGAAAGAAGTTCCAAATAGCTTTTTACTCAATGGCCCCTGTGCTGGCAGCAGGATCCAGGAACGGTCCCCATCCCAAACTAGCAGCCCTGATGGAGGAGCCTGGCGGACCACCGCAGTGGAAGGGGTGGGCAGCAATGGGGCGGGGAGTCCACGGGTTAGAGGCAGGCACAGTCTGTGGCTCCCTAACCAGACACTGGTCCTTCCTAAACATGGTCTGAAATCATCACAACCTGCATTCCTGTGCTTTCCAGCCATCATTTTAAACGCCAAGAGGAGAGGATCCCATCTCTGTCCTGAGTGAATCCAAAATTAATGCTCTGGACTGAATGTGTGTGTTTCCATATCCACAAGTTGACTCCCGAACCCAGGGTGGTGTTGTTGGGTGGGGGGTCAGCTAGGGAATTGATGAGGCATTGAGGGTGGGGTCCCAAGGTGGGACCAGGGCCCTGATAAAGGAGATCCCAAAGCCTGCGCTCCTCCACTTGAGGACATGATGAGGAGATGCCATCTGTGAACTAGGCAGGGTCCTCAACAGACATGGGGCCTGCCAGCACCTGATCCTGGGCTCCCACCCAGCCTCAGAGCTGGGAGAAGCGAGCGCTGTGGTTTACAGGCTCCCGAGTGTGTTCTGTAGTCCCCCATCTTTAGTGCTCTGTTTCAGCGCCTGGATATACTCCCAGGGCCCGCAGGACATCACATCTGAGAGAGACTCTCCTCCTGGAGGCAGCTGGTCCGGCTCAAAACAAAAACAAAGCCCACACTAAGCAGCGCGCAGACAGACACAGGAGAACCCGTCGCTCCCAGGTCAGAAGGGCCAGTGGGACGGGGAGGACATTTCTCATGTCCCACTTAAAGTGGGCTCCTGAGTCAGCACTACACCCGCCTAAGAGGAGACCCAGCAGCAGCTGCGGGTGGCCAATGGCCCGTGTGCTCCCCCGACACTCCACAAACATAGGAGTGCATCAGAGCGCGTGGGACAAGCCCAGGAGGAGCCTCGTGCCATGAGGAGTCAAAGAACTCGAGCTGCAGCATGTTGGTATCACCATAGAAACAAGACATACTCGGGCTCTGATGCTGTTGGAGGACTGAAAAATTTAAGCCTCAGCCGAAAACAGAGAAAAGCACTTGAGGGATGTTTCTTTTTTTTTTAATAAAAAAAAAAACCCAATGAATTATTCAGTCTGTATCCTGAAAGAGTTTGGTTTTTCCATAAATGCCTGACCCTACCCCCATGATCCTAGAGGATCCACCTTTCAGTGGCTGGTGCACTGGAAGAAGCTGGTTTTAGGCCATAATTAAAGGTAAAATGCCTGAAATTATTCAGCCTCAGCTGTGGGAAGTTTTGATCATGTTGAAAATGCTGGTCCAACTATGCTGATAGACAGTGACTGTAATGGGGTATGTGGTGGGGACTTGATAATGGGGGGAGCCTAGTAACCATGATGTTGTTCATGTAATTGTACATTAACGATAGCAAAATAAAAAAAAAGAAGAAAGAAAATGCTGGTCCACCCAATGTACACTGGGTTTCCATCACCCAGGACCCTGCCCCCAGCAGGACCAGCTGTGCAGACCAACCGCCTGCCTGGGACACCAAGCTGTCCCCAGCTCGCCCAGCTCACACACTGGAGTCCATCCACCTGCAGATAAAGGGGAACAGACGCAGTCCCCCCTTTCCTGATGGGGAGGAGCCTTCAGCTAACACTCCAGCAGCCAATGCAGACACTCTTAGGTACTGCTGGGCCACAAGTCACGTTTTAGGCATGGATATGGCAAGAATCAGAGCAAGTGCCTACCTGGGATGCCTAATTTTAGGTGTCAACCTGTCTCAGTAACAGAACCCAGATGTTTGGTCAACACCAGTCTACATCTTGCTGTGGAAGCATTTTTTAGGTGAGATTAATACTTACGTGGGTGGATTCTGAGTAAGCAGATGGCCCTCCATAGTGTGGGTGGGCTTCCCCTCTCAGCTGAGGCCTGGAAAGAAGGCTGAGCTCCCAAGGAAGGGTGGCTCTGTCTTCCAGTGGCCTCCGTGGCAGGGTGCCCAGCAAGGTCCCGGTCACTCTGCATATGTGTCCACCTGTGCATAGTGAAGCCAGCACATGTGGCCAGCCAGCCCCCTCCTTTTTTCAGGGCACCTACCTCACCTAAGCCACAGCTCTCAGGCCCTGGCACCTGCATTTCTCACCTTTGTAAGAACACACCTGAGCCAGAGGAGGGGGAGGCCTGGTCTTTTGCCAGGCAAGCTGACCTCAAAGTTACAGATAGGCTTCAGAGGCCACGACACACTCCTCCCCATAGACCTCAAAAGAACATGTCCACAGGATAGGCTGCAGGATTTGTGACCCCAGAGCAACATGACAAGGCAGGGACTCCTTGTTGGAAACTGCTCACAATCTCAAGACAGTGACAGCAGAGTCCCCAAGCCATGTGTGGCCTTTCTGAGCACCCAGCCCTGGGCAAGTGTCCAGCACAGGTGATCTGAGGGAGGCGGAGTAGACACAGAGGAACAGTGTGTACGGGGCAGATGCCAAACCCCTTGGTGCAGCTCACCTTTGCCAAAGCTCCTGTGTGTGTTTCCAAGGAAAGAGAAGATGCACAGAACATGCTGGACCAGTGCAGCAAGCACGCACTCTGCTCCCTAAGGCCATTTATCATCACAGTTGAACAATTAGAACACAAAACATAAGAACGAAGTGGTGGATGGCATGGAACGCCTGTGTGCCCAGGCAGCCCACAGTCCTGGGTGTCAGGAGAGAGCGAGGAGAGCAGGTGGGGCTGGGGGTGCAGGTGGCTGGAACGGGTGCGGGCTCAGAGCTAAGACGGCTCAGCTGGGGCAGCAGCCAGCATAGCCTGCGGGCCAGCGCGAGGGTAGGCTCCACAAATCAGGATGGTTGTGGCCTTTCATGTTATGGCACAGATTTGCCACTTAAGGGGACATGGAAACCTTATAAAGTGGCACGGCACAGCTCAAATGTTCAGTCAGAAATAGGCACATGCACACATAAGAGCAACTTCAAGAGTGCTGGCAGGCTACGGGAGGCCACGGGCACGTTCCTTCTCTTCCTTATGGTTGTCCTTACTGGCTCGACTTTTCATGATTAGCTTGTGGCCGTGACCAAGGAAAGGGCAGGCAGCCCCAGCAAAGACAGCTTCCCAGGCCCTCCACGATGGGCCTCAGCAGCTTCTGAAACTTGGGAGCCTTTTACAGATGGAGCCCACGACTCAGCCTGCTGGCCTCGCCCCGTGCTTCTCCCCTGGCCCTAACGATCCCTGTGAGATGCCCAAGCGATGCTTTCTCGCGAGCTGGTGCACAGCATCTGAGGGAACGTCTGTCCCTCCTTGCTGTCGCTCCCAGGGGCTCCAGACCCTCCATGCCCACCCAGCTCCAGGCACACAGCTGCTTAAGAGCAGAGGGAAGTGGACAAGTATCCAGTCCTTGAAGTGAAACCAATGTTCTGTTCATGCAGCTTGGTTTTCCAAAGAAGAAAAATATTCTTCCACAGCAACAGGTTTATTAGGTAAGCCACTGGAGTGACTAATATATACTGAAATTAGACATGAGAGAAGATGAATCCAAGAGGAGGATGAACTGACTTTCACACAAAATCTCCATTAACAAGAGCCCCCAATAAGATAATTATTTCCCCCTACATTCAGCTTTTTTACAAAAAATAAATAAACCTACATCAGGGCAGAAAACTAGAAATGCAAATGAAGGCCCCAGCGTCCAGGGGGGCTCGGATTGACAGACGGCTGGCTGCAGCCTGCCTCTGCCTTTCCAGTCCTGTCCTCACCTGCAAATGCCATGTAGCCCACCGTGCTCCTCCCACCCTGGAGGCGGAAGGCTGGCTGCGGTGCTCAGAGCTTCCTCTCTGGTCCTAAAGTTCCAAACTGCCACCAGGCACCTGTTAGACACTGGGCAGTGGGCAGAGAGGAAGAGGGCCCAAGAAAAAGCAGACAGTGGGGGTGGGAGGGATGCAGACCCTGCCCAGCCCCAGGAGGGCCAGGAGGTGCCAGAGCACCCCCACCTCTTGTATCCCCCAGTCACCTCCTTTAGCACTGAGACCACCCCCAGTATGGCTCAGAGTCTCTCTGGGAGGGGGCAGAGGCCTGGTGGGACCCCACCTCCTGGGGGACTCCATCACCTTGCTGCCACCATGTCTCACAGACAGGACACAGGGGGGCAAAGCTGGTGGGGATGAGTGAGGGATGGCAGTCCAGGATAAAACCCTAAACATGGCACCGTCTTCCCTCTGGCTCCTCTCTCCTCTTCCTCTGAGATTAATTCAGTGCTCATAAGAACAGCACTGCTTGGCCTGGAAACTCGCACAAACCCATACTTTTCAGCGTGTTTGCCAAATCCCAACTTTGAGTCCAAATAGCACAGACCTGGGTGCAGCCACTGAGCCCAGAGGCAGGGCGTGCAGATGCTGTAGGACAGATCAGATCGGGCCAAGGCTCTGGGAGGTGATGTCATCCCGCTGCTGGCAGCAGTGGGCCCCAGGGAGACCATGTGCAAGCTGGCATCAGCACAGGGGAAGAGCCGTTTGTTCTTGGAATGAGATGCTACACCACTGGCCAATCCGCACACAGCCCCGGACAGTTCCAGAGGCCACTACTGGTCTCGGGGATTTGGGTTTTATTTCTCACCTGCTAGGACAGCCATGACCACTGCGCCCCAGTGGGTAGAGGGCTGGGGGGCCAAGCATGTGATGTTGCTTGTGTGCCCCCATCCCCACCTGAGACGCAGCAACAGGCTAGAACTGGATCTTTACAATCCACCCCTGCACCAGGCTGAGCTTACACTGCCTCGCCCATCTCTCAGGCCCAGAGAGTGAGACACAAGGCAACCCCACATCCACTCTTGTCAGAGCCCCACAGTGTCCCCAGCTGGCTGCCACAGACAACAGAAACTGGCCAACACTAACCCAGAGGAGGAGGAAATAACCTCTGAAGTCTGGCTCCAAAGGTCTTGTGTGTCTGGCCCCTGCTGGCCCTGTATGCTGTCCCAAACTTCCCCACCAGACAGGCAGACAGACACTGCAAGATCTAAGCTCCAGGTATAAAGCATGTTCATTGTATGCACTGGAGTTGGGGGCTCACACAGTAAGTACTGGCTCCCGGAAGGACACAGAGCATCATGGCCAGTGAGAGCAGAGGAAAACAATGCTGGACGGCAGGCAGCTCAGACCACGCCCATTCCACTGTGGCCCCAGCCCTCTGTTGGTGACATACAGCTGGAGAAGGTGGCACCCCTTATGGGGTGCAGTCCTCAATTCTCAGGGGGAGAAGGCAATGTGGGGGACCAGGAACAGTGCCTCCAGTCGGCAAGCACACAGCTCTGTTCAGGCCAGGTGACAAGGCCATGGGCAGAGCAGACCAGGGGCACATACAAAGCTGGAGACTCATGACACGGACGACAGGTCCAGAAGAGAGGCAGAAAAAGTGCTAATTTTGAGCCTAGTGTGTACAGATGGCAGGCCACACAGAGAAGGAACAGGAGTCAGCGCCTGAGCAGGCGGATTTAGTTCTGGGCGCTGTGTGAGCGAGGCCGGATCACCAGGGTGAGTGTCCTGTGGGTTCAGGTGCAAGACTCTGACCCTTTGGAGATAAGTCAGGACCAGTATTGAGGCAGCAGCAGGACAGATGCCATCAGACGCAGAGAAAAATGAGTAGGCGAGAACACCAAGGACCACCCACATCCTGATGAGGGGGAACACGTGCTAGCCACCCACCTGGGGCAGCCAGAGAACATGCCCAGAATGGTCCCGTCCGGCAATCACTGCCCCGCGACCCAGCAAGAGTGTGCTCAGACTGGAGCAAGGGCCTTGGCTGGACATGCACACCCCCCACGGGGAAGGAGGGTGGGTGCTGCGTGGGGAAGGGGGCCTGAAGACTCAAGAGAGCTGAAGGACATGGCAGACCACAGAAAACCAGCAAGCCGCCCAGATGTCAGAGCAGAGGGCCACGAGCGAGCGCAGAGAAGGAAGAGCTGAGCTCACAAGGACAGCACACAGACTACCCAGATCAAAGCCGCCGGGCGGGGTCAGGAGGAACACAGCTGTTGTTCCAAAGAGCTCTGTGTGACGTGGTCAGCACCCCTGCATATTACCTGCTGGAAACCACAGACTCTACAGAGACCATCACAGAACAGAAATTATTTTACAACTAAGTACAGGTCCTTCACCATATCCGAAAGCTGGGCCAGACTGAGAGACACCACAGAGGGCTATGATTTTGCATTTTACCAGGAGCACACTCCTTTATTAGCACCGCTTAGATACATGAGTCACTCTTATATAAGGAAAAAATCCATTGTGGTGCAAAATAAGACTTCTTTTTTCATTAAGGTACACTCATAGTTCTGATTTCTAACTTTTGGAATTAAGTATAATTGCCAAGTCGTGCTTGCATGTGAAATTACTGCTCTTAAATTAACTTTTTAATGACCTATTTTTGAAATGTGTGCCTTAACAAAAGACTGATAAATATCCCATAAATTACCCCACCTTGGCTCAGTCAACCATTAAAATCTGATTCGGAACCACTGATGATGTCAGTTAGTATACTTAGGAGGGAAATGGCTATTTTTAAATCCATACTTAAAATATTCATAAAACACTAATATATGTATACTTTATGGAATGAATGAGCGTGATTCACACTATTCAGGGTATACACCCGGGTAATGAGGTAGACACTAACGTAAACCTCCCAAGAGCCAAAATGACTTCAAAATCCCCGATAATATTTGGTGTTTCCTAAAATCAAGCAAGGAAGAGTCAGAAATAAAGCCAGATGGCCACTCTGCCCTCCTCACCAAAGGGCAGGGGCTCTGGACACTATAAAGAGCCACGAAGAGGAGACACTAAGTGTCCCCCATTGGCTGTCCCTGCAGAGTGGGCAGGAGGCATGCTCTGAGAATCTGGCTGGAGACTTGGTGTTCATGTCACCCCAGCCCCTATATAAGACCATATGTGGAAAATTTCTTTAAAAATTTTGCATGCTCCTCCCCTAAAGTGACTTTTGGAGGAAGAGAGAAACTGTAATTGATGACACTTCTTGCTGCCTTGACGGATAGTGAACCTGGGGTCGAATCTCAAAACTAAGTAACTAACTTTCATCAGTACATTTCTTCTTTCTTTTTCATGAGTTCTCACATATATTTTGGCATTTCCATATAATATATTATAAGACCATAACAGATACTTTAAAAAAGAAGTTCTATTTTTTTTAAATACATTTAAGTAAGACTAGGAAATAATGCTGTTCTATCCTCCCCTCATTTTAAATGGTTTCAGGAATAGCCTATCTTGAATTCTACATTTCCCAATGCAATTAGTCACCACTGATTATCTCCCCAAAGTGGCATTTTGTTCCTATCAGGTTTTTTAATCTAGGTAAAATCTTGCAAAAAGGAAAGAGCTTCTTTGCACGCCTCTTGCATGATGAATACCTCTAGTTACTCAGCAATCCTTAAATAAGCCATTTTAATCTTTCTCTGGGAGATGACCCACGGATAGAGACAGATCACCCAGCTGGGAGCCTTCACTGTGCCGAGCCCAGCGTGCACCAAGTGGTGACCCTTTGGCCAGTGTGCTGGGGGGTCATATGCCTCTCCTGGCCCACGAGTGTGGTATGATCCTCAGTCAGAGCGCCCACAGTGCAGTTTCAGTACTTCTCCCATTGGTGCCCCAGATTTGCTGCTCCCATCCCTAACTAGTGCCAGACAAGACTTTACCTCCCCAAAGGCATTTTTTTTAAATAAGGAGAAGGTAGAAATATTAATACCAGAAAGAGTCAAAGGAAAAGAACAAAATAAGTTTGAAAAAATCTTTTTCTTGTTTTTAAAAAAAGTCCATGAAATTTTTTTTGAATTATGAACACAATGTACTTCATGTATGCTTTTCAACCTACTACTTGAGTTCTATATCCAAAGGGTGAAATAAAGAAAGACAAGATGTTTATATAAACTACACATACCCTGCATTGTGGAGGAGGTGCATTTCTACCTGCAGGGCACCTGCAACAGGAGATGGGAGGTCCTCTCCCCTTCCTCTTTTGGCGCTTCCTCTTCTGACCCTGGATAGAGGTTGGTGGGCACTTCCTGTCAGCCTGACTGGGGCTAAGAGGACCAGGGAAGCCCCACAGTGGCCTTGGGACCCACTCACTGCATCAGAGACCACAGCATGTTTGTTGGAAATTCTTTGTCTCTGACACTGTGCATGACATTAAGTTCAGAACACGGGACGGTGTTTTCAGTTTCAAAGGTTCCTAGCGCAGTACGCAACCAGCACACAGGAAGGCTCAGTGAACCGTGAATGAACATAATGGAGCCAGTAAGAAAAGAAACACACTGTTGACAGTTCTCTCCTAAAATATGTCTTCCTTCCCCTGTTAACAATTAGAAACTCGGTGATACAAACAGCAATGGCTGAGAACAATCACTGAGCCTTCACTATGGGACGGGACCTGAAAGGAGACACAGGAGCTAACATTTTTCATGTTACCTGCGGCCCTACGAGGTAGGTGCGACTGCTATTACTGTCAGCATGCTCAAGGATGTTACTGCTGTTTCAGGAGCTAGCAAAATGCTTCAGGATCAAACCTTAATGTTCCAACTGTTAAAAAGGGGGGAGGGAATAACATATTAATGTAAATTTAATTAGATTTTCTAATCATCTCCTAAAGAAAGCCTTCTTTTAAATTTTGATATACCAAACATAATGGCTGTGTATGCAAATGAAGTAATGCACATACAATTTTACATTGTTAAACCATTAAGATATCCATAGCTCCTCTACTTTCAAAAACATTCTAGATGGAGGCATTTAGAATTCCAGGCAGTATGTAACCCAATAAATTCCTAGTATAATAAAATAACCCAGACAGTTCCTCAGAGTGCCACACAAGTAGACTTAACCTAGTATAAATTCACCACTTAGGGGTTATTTTTTTAACTGGATAATATTAGCATCTATGATTCATAACTGAAACCAAGGGGGCCGAATCCCAGTGGCAGGTGGTGAAGCATGTGGTGGGCCTTTGTGAGCAAGGGTGTGCTCAGCACCACGGACAGAGCTTGGGGTACACTGTCCTCTCAGGGTCCCTTTGCAGTAAAAACCAGGAGCCCTGCCTCCCCAGCACAGGTGCCTCGCTCTGCCTCAGACTCCCAGCAGGGCTGCATAGGCTGGCGCCGGCTTCCAAGCGTGGCAGGTACACTTTCACAGCACACAGAACACAGAACCTTACAAGCCCACAGAACGTGGCCATGCCCCACAGAGTCCCAAGGAAATTGCCCCAGAGCAAGGACATGCCGCACGCCACGCCAAGCCTGGTGGAACTCTGGTACGGATGGCCGCACATGCTGCACTGGTGCCGCCCCCCACAACCTGCTCAAGGTGCGGCAGTGAGGTGCAGTAGTGGGCAGTGCCCAGGCCAGTATCATGTGCCCGCATCCAAAGTGCACGTTCTCAGCCAGCCTCCCTCCTCAGGCCGTGTATGCCCATCTAAAGCATCAGGATTTTAACAGTCTTAGGTTAAGAAGCATAAGACAGTTGCACTGCCCATGGGGACGTGAGGTGGAGATGACACACCCTCACACCTTTGCTAGAGGCCCCCTAATGTCCTGAGGCCTCAACAATGTGGGCAGCAGAACCTCCCCATCCCTCGGCCTGAAGTGACTGCTTCCAGCGGAGTGCCAACATGCCAGCGGCACTCAGACCCCAGTTAAACTGGCTTCAGCCCCACATCCTGTGGCCCCTGCTCACAGCTGCCTTGCAAAAGCTTTCTGCTCCCACGTACTGCTGCCATTTACACCTATGACCATCCTCCCAACTGGATTATAACCCCATTCGATATGTGAGTCATATTCTAATTGTCTCTGTATCTGCCACCCTGGGAGAGTTCCTAGTCATGGTCCACAGTCAACGAACGTTCATAGAATCCATGCATGACAACTAGGACTTTTACCTTTGTGGGAGAGCCGAGAGATGTGCCAACAGAACCCCAAATAACAGGATGAGGTTGCATACAAAGGCCATATGAGTGCTTAACAAGCCATCTGTTACTCGGTAGACAAGTAGTAACTGTTGCTAACCCGATTTTAAATTTTTTTGAAAGAGTTTCAACAAAATAATCCAGAAGAAATTAAAGCATTACTACTTCTTAAAGAGATTACATGTATTAAACTTTTATATATTTATCTTTACACATATTTAAATAAAAGTGGTGCTTCAGAGAATGGAAAGACAAGGCAGAGACTAAGAAAAATATCTGCAAACTACACATCTGATAAAGGGCTGATACCCAAAGAACTCTTAGAACTCAAGAAATAAACAACCCAGTTTAAAAATGTGCAGAAGACCTGAACAGAAACACCCCTAAAGAGCAAAAACAGATGGTAAATGGGCACACAGAGAGAGACATCATATACAGCCTCTGGAAGACAGCCTAGCAGCTTCTTACAAAACTAACATGCTCTTACTGAAGGACCAAGCAATCACACACGTTGGTATTCACCCAAATAAGCTGACAACACATCCACACAAAACCTGCACATGGATGTTTACAGCAGCTTTATTCATAATTGCCAGGACTTGATGCAGCCCACATGCCCCTCAGTAGGTGATGGATAAATAAGCTGTGGTCCAACCACACAATGGAATATTTTTCAATGCTGAAAAGAAATAAGCTGAAGGATGTGGAGGAGCCTTAAATGCACATCACTGAGTGACAGCAGCCAGTGTGAAGAGGCCACATGCTGTGTGATGCCAACTCTGTGACATCCTGGAAAAGGCCCAACTACAGGGACAGTAAGTCAGGGGTTGGCAGGGACACACATGGGGCCCAGAGGGTTTTGGGGCAGTGAGACTGCTCTGTGTGACACTGATGGGGCACACACGTCATTACACATTTGTCTGAACCCACAGAATGTGCACCACCAGAGTGACCCTGATGCAGATGGTGGGCTCTGGGTGATGGAGACGTGTCCAGGAAGGTTCATGGACAGATGACCCAGGCCAGTGCAAGATACTGAAATAAGGGGAGCTGCCTGTGGGGAGGGACAGGTCGCACCCATCTTTCTACAAACCTGAAACTGCTCTTAAAGACAAAGTCTATTAAACAATGTGCTAGCTGCTGTTTCTTCTTTCACTACTAATACTGTTCCACAGGCACAGACATTCTGACCAGGGGAAAACCCCCAGCACACGGAGGAAGCCTGGTGGAAATCCAGCATCACCCCCTTTTAAAGTTCAGAGAAGCAAGACAGAGAGTTCCTGCCCAAGGGCTCCATGGAGTCAGACTTGTCTTGCCTGATGCTCAGGCGCACGTCCACGCTCAGCAGCTGGCAGCACCTGAGAGGGATGAGGAAGGATGTGCCAGAGCCCTGCTTCATTTCCCAGAGGAACTGCCTGGAAGGACGTACGGAGCGCCTGCCTCGTGGAGGAAGGCAGTTCTGACCTATGAAATCATAGCAAGTTCTACGGAGGGCCAGCCTCTCCACAGGGCAGGTGCAGAAGAAATGCCTCGAGGCTCTCACGAGATGCTTTAGTACAGAGCTCGCATGTGGGATTTCCTATTTCCAATAAACGCTGTGGCAATTGTCAGTCTCACCTCCTGCAAGCATATGCACCTATGTCCTACTGGTGACCATTCCAGGGAGGGGTAAATGGCAGCTGGTGAGAACAGTGCTGATCCAGGGCTGCACGCCTGGTGCACAGTGGGGCCAGAGAGTCTGGGCCCAGTACCTGCTGCTGAGAGCACCATACTCCGTGAAATCAGAACCAAGAAGTGATTCACTTTACAGCTGAGGCCCGAACACCATGGCCACTCGGCTCCCAACACCAGCTCTTAGTGTTACAGCTTGAACTGTGCCCCAAATTCATACCCCAGCATCGCAGAATGTGACCTTATTCAGAAACAGGTCACCACAGCTGTAAGGAGTTAAGGTGGGGTCTCACTGAAGGCGGTGGCCCTACTCCAACATGACCGGTGTCCTTATAAAAGAGGACACATGCGCACACAGAGAAAGCCACATGCCCAGGATCATCGGCAAACCCCGAAACTGACCCTCAGGAGGAGACCACCCTGCGCCCAACCAGACCAGGCCTCCCAGGCTCCGGAGCACTGATGATACTCACCCTGGGCTCAGGCCGCCCACGTGGGGCCCTGTTAGGGCAGCTCTGGGAAACGCCCCTGGTGAGCAGGAGGAGGCCCTTTATTCCCCAAACCTACTAACTGTGAGGAAGGAGCAGTGTGCTCAGCAAGTTCCTAATGCGCCTCCAAGGGGACACTGGAGAGGGGCAGGACCAGGCCCATGGATTCACGCCTCCACCCTAGGATGCAGACACTCTTCAGCCTCCCACAGCCGACTGCACAAGGCCCACCGCCTGGCTCTTCTACCTCATGTGCAGCTCCTAGAGACACTCCTGTTAAACCTCCCTGTTATGTTTTGCTATTTGTACAGATCACCTTTTCTGTTCTGAAGCACACTGCAGACGCCTTCTCTTTGGACAATTTCCCCTGTAATTGCAATGAAGGGCCGAGCTCAGACCCATCCCAGTGCCTGTTCCCAGCATAAAGGGACATGCGGGTGCTGAGGCCCATGGCCTCGCTCCTGGTGCTGGGCTCCACCTCCAATCAGCACTGAGAAAAGAGCAGCTGACCTCAGTCCACCTCACTGAAAGGGCACAAGCTCCAGGGCCTCAAAGGAAAGCTGCCCTTGGACTCCATTTGTATGTAAACAACCCCCACTCCTCCCCACGTAGGAGGTGAAAAGGGGAGGAAGACCAGGTTGCAGGAGCAGGGGATCCACAGTGCTGACTAGGGACGGCCCCTGGGGCTCCAGCGTGCAAGACACCCTGCCAGCCCCACACTCCCAGCTCCCGTGGACCAGCACCTGAGCCTTCCCTCCTGCAAACACTGAGCTACACATGCACTTTATATGGGGCAGCCCAAAGATGAGGGGGGCCAGAAAACTGCCCAAGACCTCCCAGCCACAAATTTGAACAGGAAAAACTCTCCACTTGGCCCAAAGAAGGCAGGTTCTCGCTCTAAAAAAAATCAAGAGAGACAGAGGGAGGGAAGGAAGAAGGGACAGAGAGAGGGAAGGAGGGGGAGAGACAGAGACAGAGGAAGGGAGGGAGAGACAGTAGGAGGGAAGAAGAGACAGAGGGAAGGAGGGACAGAAGGAGAGGGAGGGAGGCCATCAGGTTGACACTGGGGCATTTCGAGGCTGTCTGTCTTGCCCTGCCTGGCTAGGATGCTCAGCCCCTGCAGGAACCGGCTCTTGTTGACCCCTGGACCTCGCCCTGAGGGGACCGCTGGTTCAGGTCTGAAGGGGCATAGAAGGATCTGGAGAAAGGAAAGGTGTGCACTGGGCCAGGCCAGTGAGGATTTTTTGGCCTGTGGTCACAATCAGTGTAGGATGTGGGGCCCTCAACATGCAGTGACACAGTCTCACATGTGACACGACTGAGCACTGTCACTGTCTGGCATCCTTGGGGTCCTGCCAGTGGTGGCCCAACATTTGCTGGGAGCTGGTGTCCTTCTGCCAAGTGGCGTTGGGCTCCTTGAGTAGAACTACATCAGGGCGTATAATCCCCCCAAAAGCCAGGTGACATCTCAGAGCCCCAGGCCTTCCTTCGTCGTCTGATTACAGGGAAAACAAGGGGTGAGACTGTCCTTCCCTTCGTGAAGTTCAGTACCCCAGTCCATTTCCACCAGTGGATCAAACTCCACAGCTCCGCACAGGGACCCATCCACACAGGATATCTTGGGAGCTGCCCACCCAGGCCCCGAGGGATAGCAGGGAACAGCACAGGCTCTCTCCACCCAACAGGGCTTGCGCACTGCTGTTCCCACACGGCCATCTTGCCCGTTAGACACTGATACTGGGACCCTGAATGCACACCTTCTGTTATGGCAGATCCTAAATAGACAACAGGTGTGAACAGTTTCAGTCTAAAGGGTAAACGGGTGAAAAAAATTAGAGCTTAATCCCTTGGACTCGGCCATGCTGTGGCAGAATATAAACAGTCTCCACGTGGGGAAAAGACAGTTTGGGTAAGAAGGGCACGTCTCAGCATCACTAACTCCAGCCTAGAACGTGTGACAAGTGTCTGTGGGAGCCATTCAGACACACTAGCTTGGCCGGTCCCATGCGGCCAGCATGCTAGCCCATATCCTCCTTGCACATTTGTGCCACATTCCCCCTTCCTCCCAAGGAGCTCAGACACTAACAGTTTTTCTGGGGAAACAAAAGGCTCTTTAGAAAGGCAAGGGGAAGAATATATACTATTTATTTGGGGTCAACTGTGCCATTCTTTTAAACTCTGAGTGAACTTTTTCTAAATTAGATATCCCTGTCCATATTTTTGCAGTAGAAATTCCCATACACAAGCCTCAAGGCCCCACAGTCACTGAGGAGAAAGACACTGTAAAGTGACAGTTTCTTGGCCATGTCCGCTACAAAACTGCATCACTCCATGCTATTGAATAAAACAAATGCTTCCACTATTTGTGTCATACCCATTTTGGCCTTTTAAAACTTTAGTATTCGTGGTAAACTTAAAAAGGGACTGTGAATCGATACACTCCAAAGGCAGGGAAAAATGACCTCAGATATTTTTCCAGGGTTTCTATTCAAAAATTGTTTTGGAGGGTTGAAAACCCACCTTGAAACTGGACATAGGCTCAGTTCAACATTCATGGTACATGACCGGCCCCAGCTGTGCATGTCTTCTCCTTCACTAGAGCAAGAGCCTCTGTGCCAATCCTGACAACATAGATGAGAGGCAGGGTGGGGGGTGATGATCAGTGGGCTAAATTGCTTCCTGTGTCACACGAGACCCTCGTTACTGATGCCACTGTAGCACATCCCCGGAAGTCACCTCCACTTCAACTGGGAAGAAAGCACCAAAGTCACCTTGCTCTTGGCCACAGCTCTTCCCACCAATGGACACTCACTACCTTCACTTCATTTTGGCACATGACTAACAAAGGTCAGTGACCTTAAGCATGTGGAACCAGAAATCCTAATGCACAGAACCCCCAGGTGTGTCCTGGGGCATGTCTAATGAGTCACATCTCCTCCAGGATAGCAAGAGCGGTTGCTGGTCTGCCTGACCTGACATGTTACTAAAGAAGAGCAAGCTCAACACACACAAATGCACCTGACAACCACTGAGCACCCAGCCATGGGGTGCAGAGGGGCACAAGCCTCCCTCCTGCAGCCCGGGGGCACAGCTCCATAGGGAACTTGTGTAAGTGTCACACTTCACCAACAGAATTAGTGAGGGCCCTGGAGCCCAAGTTCTCAAGAACATTCCTACACCTGAGGACAGATGCAGGCAGGAGCAAACCCAGGGGCACTCACAGACCATGGGGGGTGCTCCTGGCCACGAGGATTTGGGAGCATGTGGATGAAACACAAAGGCATGGGAAGCTGTCCTCTTTCCAAGACAATGCCACAGCCTCCAGAGGACGGAGGAAACAGCGAGGAGGCAGTAAGCAGAGCACACACACATGTGAGAGTATCTCCTGAGCACTGGTTTCTAGCCAGCAGCTTGCTCAGTGCCAAGCTCCTGTCACCCACAGCTCTAGCCTCACTGGACTTCGAGAAATGTGTTCAGGACAGCGTTGCTCCCCTGAAGAAATCCTGCTTTGATTGTTCAGTGGGTGAGCATACTCATCCACTGTGTGTGTGCATGTGTGGGCACTGACATACAAGCACATGGAAAATAAGTGCAAAAACTTAGGAAAACAAACCTAAACCACACAAGCACCTGGGGCCTGTGTGCTCACAGTGTCCTAGTAAGTTGGACAATATTCCCAAATGCTTTAAAGAAAGGTGAACTTAAGAACTGGCAGAAAGCCAAGTGGGATGACTGAAACCAGAACTGCTAGTCAGGAGGGACAGAGGGGCACCACGGCTGCTTGAGGAGGGAAGAAGACATGGAAGCTGCTGGCATCAGGGCCAAGTCTGCTGGCCATGTCCTAGGACAGCTGCCTCAGTCCAATGACAGTGCAGCCCCGGGTTGCCCCCAGGGGAGCCCACAGAGGCCCATGCCTTGCTTTGAGAAAAACAGCAGCTCTCACTCTACAAACAACATTTAGACACTGAGTTTCATCTGAGATCCACTGTTTGCTAAAATGTTGATTCTGGTTTGAAAAGATACCCATTAAAAGGGGCCTTCTGTGTGCCTCTGGGTTCCAGAGCCAAGGCAGCCCCACGTCCATCGGCAGATTCTGGTCCTTGGGAAACACACACGGGTCCCATCAGACCCACCCAGCCCACCTCAGCGTCAGCAAGAAATGCCTGCAGGCCTGTCCAGGGGCACAAATTCATCCATTCACCCAGATTTTAACTGATAGGGAGAAAGTTTTAAAGTCTGGCTTTTCCCCCATTTTTTTTCTGTGAATGGAGGGACATTAAGGAAGCCTCCCTTTTCAAACAGGCGTTCTGTTCAGAACATGGTTAAGTGCTGGGCAGACGGGACTCCAGACTGTTACTGTGACACATTTCATAGCATCTCAGGGGCATGTATTTGACAGCCAGGCAGACATCTCGGTCACATGCTGGCGGGCTGGATGGCAGAGGACAGACCACTCAGGAAGTCATGAAGAGGGCCACAGGACCGGCAGAGCAGTAGCCCAGCCTGTCGGAGCCTCCTCTGCCTACGGCTCTCCCAGCGGCATGCCTGCCTAGTCCCCAGCAAATGGGGCTCTCCCCCAGCCCCGGAACCACTCTGTCAGGGCAGAACACAAACTGAGCTGGGCCCACGGGAGGCTCTGCCTCTGTTTACAAAGCAGTCTGAGTGCAGGCTGCAGCGGCGGACAGCCAGCGTGAGGCCTGCAGACTCCTGCGATCTCCTGCAGTAGATGGGGGTTCAGGAAGCCCTGGCAGGCTCTGGGAAGAGCACTGGAATATGCGTGGTGTCAGAGGGACATACCGTCAGGCCCCAGAAGAAAATGTTCTCCAAAGCTAAATGTGTGCCTATGGCACTTGTATTGGAAACCCCACTTCCCTTCATGGCCCCCACCATGGGGAGGGGCTCAGTCAGGCAAAGAGTGTCCCCTGGAGCGACTGCCCCAAGGCTCCTCCAAAAACACACATCACGTGGTTTCACCTCATGTTATCTTGACAACCAAAGGTGAAATCGCACCCACACTCCTCCACCGGCACCAACGGTTGGAGAGCTGCTCACCTTCTGTTTGTTACACTTACAGCGTCACAACAGATTAGCTAGAATGATGTGACATAGTCTGCATGTCTACTGCAGTTCTCAACACAAGATGGATTCTGGTCAAAGGAGCAATAAGCCCCCTGTGAAAGAAGGGTACAGCTAAGAGTCCCAAATATTTAGGTGCTGTCATGTCACACACCCTGGAAACCACTGAGTCAAATCATGAAATTCAGGCCAGGCCTCTGAGCCTCACATTCTCCCACGTGCTGGATCAGGGCCGCCTCAAGGCAGAGGGTGGAGTGCACGATGTCAGCCCAGCTGCAGAGCGCTCAGCAGCCCAGAACCCCAGCCCTACTCTTCCTGCAGCTCGTGGCTGCTGAGGCGAGAGAAGGCCACCCCAGCAAGTATGACCAGGGCCGAGCATCCCCCACAGATGTGTCCAGCCTACTTCCCTCCTCCCAGCCAGGGAATCAATGCAGCATTGGTGGGGACAACGTGCATGTCCCCAGGGAGGAGCAGGGTTGGCTGCTGTGCAGCAGGGCACCTGTGATGTTTGTTTTGCTGCCAGGTTTCCGTCTCGTGGGGTCAGCCTGGATCCCATCCCAGGTCGCCTTGGAGCTGGGGCAGAGGCAGCCAGGCACACATCCGCTCCACACATGCCTGCTCCCTATACGCCTGCTCCATGCTCACCAGCCCCAGGCAGCCAGGGAGGCTCCTTTGCTTCCTGGGCAAAGACCCCTCCTCAGAGAGCGATCTTGAAAAGCAAGCTCAGGGGCAGGAGAGGGTGCAGCAAGCTCCTGGCAGCTCTAGGTACAGGTACACGGCTCTCCAGTCCCCACATGCCCTTCACGGTCCACATTCCTCAGCTCATCTGCCTGTCCTGCGTGCTCCCCCTTACCTCTGCTGCCACTTCCTTCTCCAGCTTCAGGGACACATGGCCCCAGGCCCCGGGGCAGAACTGCCACTGACCCACAGTGACACTCAGAGTGCCTGTAAGTCTCAGCTTTGTGTCTGCATGTGGGCGTGGTAAGCACCTGACAACGATGGCCTTTGAAAAGCAGTTCCCACCACACCATCTTGGCGAATCTGCCTCCCACGGAGCCCAGCCCTGAGTAGGAGCCCTTGCTGGGTAGCAGCTCCTGCCCTGACCTGTCACCCCAGTTCACAGAGCTAACTGGACCTGCTGCTGAAGGCTCAGCTGGGCGTCAACCCTCAGCTCCCCCACCTGGTTGTCCCAGCACCTGAAGGAGGTGCCGACAGGCTGGGCCTGGGCCCACAGACAGAGGACACAGACAATGGACAGCTATGCACACCTGGATGTGGACCTGCAGGAGCGCAGGCCAGAGCCGCCCACCCATCGGGCAGCAAGCTCCCTCACAGAGGGAGACGGGCAAGCCCACAGGGCAGACAGACCAACCCGAGGGCTGGCATGGCCAGGGTGTGACGCGGAAGGGATGGCACACAGCACTCGCCGCCAAGAGCTGGGGCAGTGGAGACACAGGAAGGCAGCAGGCTGTGTGGTTAATGTGAGAACAAAGGAGACATCGCCTTAGGCATGGTCAGCTCACCAAGGTCCAGTGGGACCCACCAAGCAACTCACCCTCCTGCTTCAGAGAGCAGCCCTGACCAGCGAGCTCCAGCCCCCAGCAGCAGGGACCCAATGTGTGGCCTCAGGACACAGGGCTGGTGCACAGACCCGTGTTCCTGAGCAGCAGTGGTTTTGTGACACTGCCTCACCTGTGTGCAAAGCCACACCAAGAGTCACACATGAGGGAGGATTTGCGAGGTGGCCATCCGAGGGTCTGCAAGATTGAAGTCAGGAGGGCGCCTGCTGCATGCTCACTGACAGGGGGACAAGGGACAACCTGCAGACCTGTGATGGTGCTCCCG
This sequence comes from Phataginus tricuspis, assembly GCA_029783875.1. NCBI lineage: Eukaryota > Metazoa > Chordata > Mammalia > Pholidota > Manidae > Phataginus > Phataginus tricuspis. Next base: position 32,194,796 of record JAQQAC010008525.1, read on the forward strand.
GAGCCCTTGGGGACCGAGCTCTGAGTGGACCGTCCCCTGGACCCCCTGGAGACTTTGGCAACTGAACTCTGCCTCTGCACTGCCAGGAGGAACAGTCACACCTTACAGAAGAGTCAGAAAAACAGGTCTGGAAGCAGGGGCCCAAGAGCAGCCTTGAGTGTCTGGGAGCATCAAATGAAGAGGACACAGATACAAAAGCCCCCGGCCCCATGTGAACAGAATAGCGTATGCCTCTGCTAGGTGTTTCATAAATAACACGGAGAGCCTCCTTAGGGTACAGAAATGCATTTTCAGAAACTCTGCTCCCCAACCACCAAGCTCACAGGCGAAACTCTCTGTGCTGTGTGATATATCACAGAAACGGAGGCTGCCTCCTAAACACATCACTTCCATTGCACTGAACGCAGGGCATTCTCAGCACCATGTGGACAGGAAGGGTAAAGGATCCTCCCTAAGTGGACATGGTACATCCCTTCCCTGTGACTGGCCACATGGTGAACGCTAATGTTACTACCAGTCACTATCTTGAAACCATCATGAATAAGATGACGACCCGATGATCGAATTTCTGGCAACTGCTGTATCTTTGGAAATAACTCCCTGAGTCAGTTATAGATACAAGTCTCGGCAAACCCTGGTCTATGTGCACAGATGCTTGGAGATGAATAACTTTGTTTTAATGGAGAGAGTGAATAGAGGAAGTCACAATTAGGGTGTGGAGGTGTATTTATTCAGCAGTCCCCGCACATGTTGTACACTAGGTTAGAAACACACGCTGTGTGGAGGTGTCTGGCTTTATCTCAAGGCCCACACACCAGAGGGCTGTAAGTGCACAGCACAGAGACTTCCTCCTGTGCCTGTGGTCCCAGCATGCTCCCGGGGCACCCTCCCTGCTATACAAAGGGGTGATCTACGTTGGGGGTGGAGGGTGGTCACTGCAGTCCTCCTGAATGTGGGTGCCACTGCAGCACACCGTAGACTGAAAGGAGGCAGGAGGCACTCCCTGAAAACCTCTGTGATGGGCAGAGGTCAGCTCCATATGTGAGCATGCGAGTTCCAATCCAACCTGCACTGACCCTGTGTTTTTAAGAGGACATCGGTCAAATCCACTCATGTAAAGGCTCACTTATTTAAGAAAAAGAAAGCTATCAAGTTAAATAGTATTTCAATAAAAGTGATACTGCCTTAGAAAACAAAGAGTGCTCTGGGGTTCCTAAGGCTGATTCAGTAAGATTAGAGCTAAAGTTTATCTGCCAGATGCACAATCCCTCAGACGGCATTCTAGTCTGATTGAGAAAGACCTGCTCCTGTCATGTTTAAAGAACCGTGTGCACACCCTGCAGTTTTATTTTTCCAATTTGAACACTGTTACATCACCTATTCCCAGGGTATTCACTTTTGTTTTAGCCATAAATAAATTGAAAAGAATTGTAAAAATTAATCTGACACATGACTTACAAATAAGTCCTGTTGAATAGGTGTTGTGGACAGAGATAGGATCGAGGTTAGATAATCCCTGCCCGGGCAGGTGCCCCCTGACAAGACCTCCTCCCTATGAGCCACTCTGGGTGAGGCTGGGCACAGGGCCCTGCTCCCATCTGAGGCCCCACTCCCTGACTGATCTGGGGAAATCATGCCACCCTGTGTACAGAGCAGCCCCCTGGATGGGTGACACAGTGACGAGTGGTCCTGGCGCACTTGTTGCTAAGTGAGAAGGGAATGTCCCACTGACCTGTTCTCTTTCCTGAACAAAGGAAAGGCCACAAAATATTCCATTCCAACACAAGCCTCTACGGAGAACCACCTGAGCTTCAGGGACCAAATTATGAATGAAATAGTCAGTATTCGCCTAAATATGGGCAAACCAATAGCGTCTTCTTACTGGACATGCTCAGTCTTGCACAGAGTAGCGCAGCTACACATGAGGCTCTGGTCCTTTAAACAGGAACTTTTAAAGCCAGCAATCGACTCAATGCCCGAGTCAACCATAAATCCCCTGCTGATGTTCTCTTTCATTAGAGAGGGGCTAGCCACAACTACTTAGGGGACTGCATATTTCTGTAAAAGGAAAAGCAAAAAAAAAAAAAAAAAAAAAGTCAGCAAAGCGAGGCGAGGAGCCTGAGAAGGGCCACCCTCAGGAATGCCTCACCCTCGCCATTTAACGCATGCTGCCCCTTACTACAAGCTCCCTGCTGACAAGGCCCCCGTGGATGTTTGTGACTGGGGATCTTGGGGACCCTCATCACGACGTGTGCACTCTGAGGCATGATTCCTCTGCCCTGTCACCTGGAATTCCCAGTTATTCCAAACGCTGTCACCTCTGACAACACAGAGGACAGATGCGTGGTCGGCACTAAATACCAGCATCTCCTGCCTTTGAAGAGGTTTTCTGTTTCCACAGCACAAACACGGCAGCATCTCCCAGCCTCTCAGACATCTTCTCCCTTTTCTTCCCTCCTATTTAACAGAGTTGATAAGAGGCACTAAGCCTCCACTGCACTAGAATTCCACAGGAGCGGTCTTCAGAGGCCCCTCTCTGCATTGCTTGCATATAAAAACATGGGCTTTAATAACCACAGGTCCCTGGATTTACTCGACCCAAAGGAATGCTGAAACCAGCAGCCCAGCTGCTGCATCTCTGCTACAATAAACGGAGAGCAAGCAGAACAGTTCTTGCATTACAAACTGCTCTGATATTCAGCAATTATTGGAAACTGGTTAATTGGAGACTGAACTTGTCTTCCTAGAATTATCGACTAGACTGGTGTGCGAGACCTTCCCCCAAGCCCTCCAGGGAGCTAGGGTGCTCCCTGGATCGTGGCAATTCCATGCCCCAGCTGCTGTCCCAGTGCCTGTGGAGAGATGGGCATTTCACCAAAAAGGCGTGCAACCCATGGCTTGGAGGCAGGATGGGGAAAATCGTGGTGCAAAGTGCGGAGGGCAGAGTCAGGCAGAGACCAGCTGGCTAGGTGCTAGTTGCTCCCTTTCTCTACCTGCTGCCTCCGCTTGGGTGCAAGTATACATCCAAGGCAGGAAAGTGAGAAATAAGTCGTCCTGACTTACCCAGGCAGACTGCTTGCTGCACTGCCTGCAGCTCCCAAATGCGAAGGGCAGGCGGATTCTCAGCAAGCGGGCAGACGTGCACAAAGAGGGGGGTCTGGCACCATCACAGCGGCAGGAGGCCACAGACGACGGAGCGTGCATCCGAGGACCCGGTGGGTCACAACCCAGGCTGGCTGGCCCCAGGGCTCTGCCAGACAAGTGCTGCAGCTGCAGCGGGCGCTGGATCGCGATGCATGCCCCATATAGTCAAGCATAATGGAAAACACGGATCTGGAGTGGATTCCGAGTGGAAGAGGGGGCCGCCTGGCTCAGAGCAGGAGAGGGAGGCGCTTGCCTCCTAATGGAATTAGCCATGGGCATGGACGCCTGAATTTTCGTGCAGCATCTCCCCAGGGTATCAATCACAGAAAGCAGGTGCCTCTATCTCCTGTGTTTTCAGATAAATGTCTGTAATCTCATTTAACAAATGATCCCTATTTAGTCAGGAGCCACCTATTGTGATGATATCATTTGCTCTAGCAGCCTTAAATGGGCAACTTCCTAGCCAGCATCACTGTGCTGACGAAACGGTCTTTATAAAGGCAAGTGGGCATGGGGCTCAGAGGCCCAGCTGCCTGGCGGCCCATGACACAAACAAGTTAGACAGGAAAGCCCTCCACACGGTGGCTCTGGACAGCCTCCTGGGGAGCCAACCCCTGGCAGGGAGGAAGGGGTGGCTCAGGGCAGACATGCTGGCACAGCCCAGGACCCCTTGCCTGCCCCCAACAGCCCCACAGAATATAATGAGGAGGTGCCCTCTACTGACAGCGAAGGTTTGGGGCCTGGCTGTCTATGTCACTGAGGCCCCACTTCTGCCTCCCCACCCTGCACAGGCCCACTAACAGCTCCCAGGGAGGGGTCAGCACCCAGACAGGCAGTCCAAGGGAGGCCAAGCCTGTGGGGTCCACAGCGGCCATGGGTCATCAGCCGAGGCTGACCCTCAGCAGTTTGTCTCCATGCACATTTGGAAGAGCCAGTGCACACCCTCAGTTCTGTCACCTCTGTGCACAGCAACAGCACAGAAGATAACCAGTGTAGACAGAGGTGCTCAAAGTCGAGCCACCATATGGGCACAGTAAGAGGCAGCCAGGCAGATTTTCACCATAAACTCCCCTAAAATCTCCACTCCTCTAGGGATCTGGTCTCTGTGGACCCACTTGCTGTCAGTAGGACCAGCTGGCAAAAGCAGACACCAGGCACATTACTGGGAAATGTACTGAGGATGGAGCATGTATGTCTGATTCTACTGGCTCATTTTCATCTGACCAATTCACCAGCAACGCTCCTGAAGACAGAGATGCGACTGCCCTGCCTCAGGTCTGCATGTATCCTCAGGAGGAAGGGCAGAGGGGAGCATCCACCTGCCCACGTTCATGACATGGAGGCACAGCCATACAGACTGGGCCTCTGGGACTCCCCCCAAGCAACCAATACACTGTGCATGGACCCATCCGAGTCTGCTTCAGCCACAGGGCAGGGTACTGACCTCAGGGGGTCGTGGAGACGCTCTCAGGAAGGACGTGCCTGCCACACCCCACCACAACATTAGTGTGTTTCACTCCAGGGACGTCACCACAGTGGGCTGAATGGTGTCCCCGTGGGACCTCAGAAGGTGACCTTATTGGAAATAGGGTCTTTGTAGATGGAATTAATTAAGGATCTTGAGCTGCAACCACGCAGGATGGCCCTAAATCCAATGACAGGCATCCGTCCAAGAGAAGGCAGCTGTGTAGTGATATCACAGGCTGCAGTGATGTGTCCATAAGCCCAGGAGCAGCAAGGATGGCTGGCCATACCTGATGCTGGGAGCAGCCTGGGACCAACTGCCCTCAGAGCCTCCAGGGGGCACCAACCCTGCCCACACCTTGTTTCTGGCCGTCGGGCCTCCAACATGGGAAAGCAAAGATTCCCACTGTTTTGACCCCTGTCCCTGCTGCTTTGTCACAGAAGCCCCAGGAACTCAGCAACCACTGCAGGACACAGCTCAAGGCTCCTGGGGTGGGGGCGGCACACGAGCACCTCACTGACCTCGAGGAGAGCCTTGAGCCAGACCATGTCCCAAGCTCCTCTCCCCAGCTGTTCCTCATCTGTCTGTTCAATATCCTGCCCAGCACTGCTGGTGCCCAGAGCCTGTAAGCACCTGAAAATCTCCAGCTTTGTGTGGTTTGCACCACTGATGCCAAACAGATAGTAATGGTGCGTTGCTCGTCTCCTGGCCTCCCCACACCGGCCACTGGCGAAATGCCTTCCACAAGGTGTGCCATCTGACTGGTGTTATCTCTGATTGCCAGTCCCTACATCCACCACGGGAAAGCACACAGCCTGTTAGGTGGCGTGCAAGTGTGGTCTGTCCACTCACAGCATTTATGAGGACCTGCCATGTCCTGGGGAACTGGGGGACAGGGCAGGAACAAACAAGTCCATGCCCCCACCTCCAAGAGCCGACAGCCCACAGTCAGGACAGCTGCTCACAGTGCCCCTGGCCCCACAACTGTGAGGCTGGTGCTTTTCCATTTCACAGGTGGAGAAGCTTAGCCATGTGCTCACGCAGCAGCTCTGGAGTCCATGCTCCTGACAGATACACTGCTGTGCCTCCCTCTGCAGGGCCAGAGAGGGTGGTGGGGGCCTCAGAGCCCCACGTGGAGTGCATGTGGGGAATGAGCGTTGTTGGGAAGGCCTCCTGCAGGGATGGATGTGAGCATGGATTTGTTCATGGGACAGAGGATGCGCTGGGGCTGGTCGGGGCTTGGTGGGGTTCAGGGGTTTGCTGGCCCCTCTGCACTCTCACTCATGGCCATGGAGGGCCCTGGCCACCCCCAATGTCTCCAGGGATGAGTGCTCTGTGTCTTCTCAGGAGCAACTGCTTTGTGGGCTGCTCACAGATGTCAAATAGAGGTTCACTGAACTGGACCAAACCTTACTTTGATTTCTGATTACTGACTGGATCAGTCAATACTTTCCAAGCTTCTATGCACACTGGTTTTCCTGGGTGTAGACACAGGAGGACACCCTCATCAGGGAAGCTGATGCTTGGGAGAGTCAGTGACTGTCCCCCTGGACCACACGGGGCAGGCTGAACACTCCTCCAGGGTGACTGTCCCCTGGACTTTAGCCCTGATCAGGCAGTCTCTCCCCTACCAGCTCTCTCACCAGCACGACTCATCGCTGTTGAACAGCACACAACCATGTGGGCTGCCACAATGCCACCCGTGCTGTGAGAGCTGCTGCACAAGAAAACTTCAGAAACCACTCTCCAGAGCCCATCTGTGGACTTAACTGGTCAGTGCAGGCCCAGCACCTCATGTCTGGGAGCGTTCATAACTTACTGGGCGACTGCCGCCATGATGCTGGTGTCTGGCCTGTGTTGCATGGTGGGGCCTGTATGAGTACAAGTTCTCCAGAGAAACAGGACCCATGGGAGACAGATACGGATAAGAGGAGACCTTTCACGAGGACTGGCCCGCGTGATCATGGAAGTCAAGTAGTACCAGGCCTGCCGCCTACGAGCTAAGAGCCAGGAAGACCTGAGTCCACAGGCCCAAAAACAGCGCTGCTGGGATGGCAGGAGAAGGGGAGAACCTTCCCTTGTCTGCCCAAGCTAATCAGGCCTCAGGGCTCGGATGACGCCTGCGTCAGGGAGGAGACACGTACTCAGTCTGCATGTTCACTCATCTCTCCCCGATTCCCCTGGGCAGACATCTGCAGTGTCGTTTCACCAGCTGCCTGGGCCTCCCAGTCAAACTGACACGGAACTGACCATCCCAGGCCCTGATGGGAGTTCAGGATCCGATGGACAGCACAGAATAAGGAACAACCCACTCAGGAGGCAGCATCTAAGTTCCAAAAGGAGGGAGCTCCACAAAATGGCGCAAAATGAGACACGCTGTTAGTAAACTAAGCCGAATGCCCAAAGGAAGTCCACCCTGAGGCTGAAGACCCTACACACCCTCACGTGAGGAACACAGCAGAGCTATGTAACATCTGTCCTCACAAACCACACTTTCACCCTAAGCACGCCATCACTGTGTTTTCTTTGTAATCATAGATTCATGCAGAGCCACAAAGAAAACAAGTTTCAGTGTTTTATTCATCTTTCTGTCTTCATCCTAACGCAGAAGCAGGATTGAGGAATTAGTAATAAGCGAGCCAGCACTGCAACACCACTTTTCTTTCTCCATCTTAATTACCAAAGCTTAAACAAGTACTTTGTTTTGCTCCATTAAATGAAAGATTATCTTTCCTTTTGTTTCCTTGGTAGTGCGTTTTAACCTCTAGCACTGGTATCAATGAACAAAGTTACAATTCTCAAAGATGAAAGGCCACAAGCTGTTTGCAAATAAATCTCATTCAGAGAAAATTACACCAGAGGCTCCCCTGTTGGCTTGGTCCTCGTTCAGATCTGTTAGACGGATTTTGCTGGTGTTTAGAATAGAGATTCCTAATCTTCTTTCAAAGGCAGACAGAAGAAATCAGGAGAGCCCAGCTAGTAAGTTATAGAGACAGTCAGTGAAATGCAGAATGTTTAGGGAAATGCATTTCCATCCACAGAGGGAAGAACAGTCGATTAATGATTCCTGCCTTTGTTTACAAACTTAGCACAATGGATAACTGAGCAAAATTAAAAATACACACATCATTTGAATTTGGGTTAACATGAACTGTGTGTTATCCAAACTTACCTGTGAATATTAGCATGTATTTTAATTTACTCATGTTGCCTAATAACCTACAGTAACACAAACTGCTAACTTCATTTGTCATAACTGTATGTACATGTGTCGGAGACTGTGTGTGTCCTGGGTCAAAGTTTCTCTACGACTGAACACATGCACTGGCTCTAAGGAAAAATTGCAGTCATGTCCCCAAGCAGCCATCTGTGGTGGGTGACCTAGATCTCACAGCGGTGCCTGTCAACCCCTGAGGGACCAGGCTACTCTCATTGGTCCCTGAGTTTTGATTTTAACAAAACAGTCTTTAGTTTCTTCAAGAAGATTTCTCTCCATGCTATTTACCTCCATATTTTGGCCATATTCACTAGAAAATGGGGGCAAAAAGTGGGGATTACTACTCACTGAGCAGCCAGAGCTTCACTGGCATGATGCAGTTTACTCCCTAAGCCGGTCTGACATAGGTGGTATTTCCAACCTACAACCACACAGACTTAGAGCTGTAAGGAGTAAGTGACTTCAGGAGCTACTGTCCACTTGGTCAGGATTCACATCCAGCTCTGACTTTTTTAAGCTCCGGTTAACTCCAGCACACAATACCTGACTTGACCGCTCAGTAGAACTTCTGACATGAGCTAGTCAGTGCTGGACTTCCCCCTGTGGCCACATCCCCCACACACAGGTTGAGTTCGTGAGCAGGGCCCTGCCAACTTAGGGGGAAAATGCAACCCTCCTTTACTAGTTCTACAGCAAACAGAACAAAGAATAACTCCTTGAAATACACATCCAAAACACAGCAAAGTCCTAAAAGTAAACCAGAAAGATAAATACACTAGGGAAAAGAAGAAATAATGACCGGGAAAGCCAAGGTAAGCAGAAACAGAAAACCAGTGCCTCACGTGCACAGGAAAGTCACATCAATCAGAACTCTGAGACCTGCAGCCTTAAAGGAGCCACATATACGTGATGGAAATGCCATTATGTCTAGAGCGGGGTGGACCCAGTGGCCAGGCCTCTTGTAAAGAGATTCCCTCATACATTTGACAGAGACACACTATGGGTAGGTTCCTGAAGCATGGATTGTAATCTTTTAAACCCTCTGATGTTGTGTCAGGAAGAAGACTGTTGGAGAGGTGGCCTTGAGATGCTGACATGGTGGTGGAACAAGCTCCCTGTGGACCCTGAGCTCACCTGCCTTCAGCACCTGCTGCCCACCACAATGGGCCACTTCGTGTATCTCAGCACCATTGTACTGAACCAAGATTCTCTCACATGCAGTCTTTCTGATGACTCCTCTGTAATAAGAAAGGTATTGCAGCCCCTTCCATTTGACACTGAGAAGCTGAATCTCCATAGAAATTCAGTATCTTGCTCAAAACCTTCAAGTAAGAATCGGGCTTCAAACCCAGTCCTATCACATGCTGGTGTTCTGTTCTCCTGGTGATACATCCTTGGCGGACCTGGCTTTATCCCACATAGCAGACATGGGGAAGTACAGACTTGTGGTGCAGCCGGATGATGGCCAATCCAAGGGCTGTTTCTCATGTTGTAAAGGAATGTTTGACACTGAGAAAGGAGAGACACCGGCTTTGGATTTTTCCTGGGAAATGGTTCCCAACAGAATTATTAAATAATGCATTATGGAATCTAAATAATAAGTATAGAGCTTAGTAGAAAAATGTATGTATTATCTGACTCAAACATTAAAGCAGATAAAGCCCTAACATATCCAAGGAGAGAGAACCTGGGTCACTTATCACATTAATACTTAGAGCAAGAGGAGACTTAAAAAGGTTGGATGATTTTAAATCACTGTCCTCATGGTTTAAAATGAAAAATAAAAATCAATTTGCCAGGTTTGTGAGTTGAAGCCAAAGTCCTCAATGAACTCATCTTCCCTTGTCTCCCCTAAAATAGACCTTACCAGTCCTAAACCACAAGCAAACCACTTTGTGTTTTGAAATTGTCATAGTTTCATCACATAATTAATAACAACTCCTAATAACAGCCCCCTCTACCAAAATACCTGCTCTATAGATTTCATTCTTGGTGAAATGTTTTGGAAAACTGATCCTTATAAATGTCTCAAATGCATGTGTATTTCATACACATTTTTTGCATGTGTAGCTTTTCTGAGCATGTGATACCTCAACATTTGTATGTGCAATTTAATGCTTAGTGAACAAAAAACTATTTTTATGTGTCATGGGCTAAAAAGGCTGTTATTTTTCTAGAGCTTTTTTTAAGAACGCAAAGAGCATTAATGAAAACACTTGATAATGAAAATTTTTCTAGGTAAGTTATGGTTTTTCTCTACAATTTCATTATGTGGAGTTTGCTCTCAGCCCTAAAAAGACTTTTAAAATCTAACCGATTTAATAGCCTAAAACTAATATGCAAAGCTGTAAGTTGAAATATTCTAAAGAATTTTAGTTGCTGCTGAGAAATTAATTCTGCTGTTTTATGTTTTATTTAAATTAAACAGTCACTCATAATTCCTGGGCGTGCAATCCAAGAGGGGACTGGCAAATCCGTGTGGGTGTTTAACTTATACACTGTTACAGAATTCATGGAAATATAAATATTTGCATAAATATAAGGTATACTTACATACAGTAAGCTACAATCCCACAAGGATAACTTTGATCCAAAAATGTATGTTTATAGGATGGTAAAATAAATTGTCTGTATTCAATGACCAAGCCTCATAGTGACAGCTGACTACAAACCTAAGATTTCGAAGAACAAAGCTTGGTCACTGAATACAGACACTTAATTTTCAAATCCTGCGTTGAGTGCATATACAACTGTGGGGGATTTTATGCCTGGGCTTCTGTATGTCTCTCTGCACATGTATGTGCTCAAAGTGGGGAAGAAAGAATAAAGGCATCTTCCAAGAAACCCTTTGTAGGAAACTCTGTTTCAGCACTTGTGACGGCAAACAGCTCACCCCTGGCGAAGCAACCAGGTAAGCAGGTGTAACACCAGAATGCAGTGGCTCTAACCACAGACTGCTTTACACAGAAAGACCCAAGTAAGAGCTACATTCCTCATAAAGACTCTTTCCATCTTTGGGAAAACATGGATCCAATAGCACTTGCTCTGAAAAGCACCGTGAATAAGTTCTATTAATAGAGTAGGAATCCATTCTGCTAAAAAGGCAAAGCTATGCAGATGATAGTGAAAAATAAAATATTAAAGTTTTGGTCCTGAAATATTATAATGAGTTTTGCTGCTTGCCAACCTGCGACAGTTACTCACTGGGTTGCCATGGCGACGTCCTGCTAGTTCCCAACTGTCAAGCAAAGAAACAGTGGCCCCACAATCCACCCAGAACCATCCTTTTCCTGATGAGGACACAGCAACCAAATCCTTCCGGTCATCAGGCCCCTTGATGACAGCTTTTCTGAGACAATCGTCATCACTCACATGAGTTGCGTCAAAGTCTCATGCTGTCTAATGCTCACACGCTGGCTGAGGGCCACTGGGTAGCAGGCACAGGGCTGAGTTCAGGCCTCCCACAGTCCTGGGCTCCTTCTCTGTGCAGTCAGCCCTCCCCAAGCTTCCTCTTCTGGGCAATGCTCTGGCTCATACTGCACACACAAGAGGCATGTGTGGTGTTGCCTCAAGCCACACAAGAGTCATAGATTTTATAGATTAGGAACCTGAAATCAGAAAACACTAATAATTTGCCAAAAGAGATTAGCTGGTCAACAGGAGAGAGATGTACTGTGATTCTACATCAACCACCCTTCAGATTTGATTCTTTTTTTTTTTTAACAATTTATTTTGGTATCATTAACCTACAATTACATGAGCAATATTATGGTGATTAAACTACTCCCTTCCTTCCTCAGGTCCCCCCCACCAACCCTATTACAGTCACTGTCCATCAGCGTAGTGAGATGAGAATCACTACTTGTCTTCTCTGAGTTGTACAGCCCTCTCTGGGCCCCCCGCACCTTATGTCTGCTAATCGTAATGCCCCTTTTACTCTCTTGTCCCTCCCTTCCCGCCCTTCTTCCCCAGTCTCTTTCCCTTCGGTAACTATTAGTCCGTTCTTGGGTTCTGTGAGTCTGCTGCTGTTTTGTCCCTTCAGTTTTTTTCTTTGTTCTTATACTCCATATATGAGTGAAATCATTGGATACTTGTCTTTTTCAGCTTGGCTTATTTCACTGAGCATAATACCTTCTAACTCCATCCATGTTGTTGCAAATGGTAGGATTTGTTTTTTTCTTATGGCTGAATAATATTCCATTGTGTATATGTACCACATCTTCTTAATCCATTCATCTACTGATGGACACTTAGTTTGCTTCCATTTCTTGGCTATTGTAAATAGTGCTGCAATAAACATAGGGGTGCATCTGTCTTTTTGAAACTGGGCTGCTGCATTCTTAGGGTAAATTCCTAGGAGTGGGATTCCTGGGTTAAATGGTATTTCTATTTTGAGTTTTTTGAGGAACCTCCATACTGCTTTCCACAATGGTTGAACTAATTTGCAGTCCCACCAACAGTGTAGGAGGGTTCCCTTTTCTCCACATCCTCACCAAAATTTGTTGTTGTTTGTGTTTTGGATGTTGGCCATCATCACTGGTGTGAGGTGATATCTCATTGTGGTTTTAATCTGCATTTCTCTGATGAACAGCGATGTGGAGCATCTTTTCATGTGCCTATTGGCCATCTGAATTTCTTCTTTAGAGAAGTGTCTATTCATTTCCTGTGCCCATTTCTTAATTGGATTATTTGCTTTTTGTTTGTTAAGGTACGTGAGTTCTTTATATATTTTGGATGTCAACCCCTTATCAGATACATCATTTATGAATATATTTTCCCATATTGTAGGATGTCTTTTTGTTTTACTGATGGTGTCCTTTGCTGTACAGAAGCTTTTCAACTTGATATAGTTCCATTTGTTCATTTTTGCTTTTGTTTCCCTTGCCCGGGGGGATATGTTTATGAAGAAGTCGCTCATGTTTATGTCTAAGAGATTTTTGCCTATGTTTTTTTCTAAGAGTTTTATGGTTTCATGACTTACATTCAGGTCTTTGATCCACCTTGAGTTTACCTTTGTGTATGGGGTTAGACAGTAGTCCAGTTTCATTCTCTTACATGTAGCTGTCCAGTTTTGCCAACACCAGCTGCTGAAGAGGCTGTCCTCTCCCCATTGTATATCCAAGGCTCCTTTATCAAATATTAATTGACTGTCGGTGTTTGGGTTAATGTTTGGATTTTCTATTCTGTTCCACTGGTCTGTGGGTCTGTTTTTGTGCCAGTGCCAAATTGTCTTGATTACTGTGGCTTTGTAGTAGAGCTTGAAGTCAGGGAGCGTAATTCCCCCTGTTTGATTCCTCCTTCTCAGGATTGCTTTGGCTATTCGGTGTCTTTTCTGGTTCCATATGAATTTTAGAATTATTTGTTCCAGTTCATTGAAGAAAGCTGTTGGTA